>CAUYRH010142998.1:0-17426 GCA_963574655.1 Perodicticus potto | reverse complement strand
CTCTATAAAGAAAATTATGAAATCCTAAGAAAGGAAACAGTGGGAGATATTAACAAATAGAAGAACATACCATGCTCATGGTTGGGAAGAATCAACATTGTTAAAATGCCTATACTTCCCAAAGCAATCTACCTATTTAATGTTATCCCTATTAAGATACCAACATTGCACTTTCAAGATTTGGAAAAAAAGATTCTGCATTTTATATGGAACCAGAAAAAACCCATATAGCTAAGGCAGTTCGTAGTAATAAAAACAAAGCTAGGGGCATCACCCTACCAGATTTTAAGCTGTACTACAAAGCCATAGTGGTCAAGACAGCATGGTACTGGCACAAAAGTAGAGACATAGACATTTGGAATTGAATAGAAAACCAGGAAATGAAACTAACATCTTACAACCACCTAATCTTCGATAAACCAATCAAGAACATACCTTGGGAGAAAGATTCCTTATTCAATAAATGGTGCTGGGAGAACTGGATATCCATATGTAAAAGACTGAAACTGAACCCTCACCTTTCTCCACTCACAAAAATTGATTCAAGATGCATAAAGGACTTAAATTTAAGGCATGACACAGTAAAAATCCTGAAAGAAAGCATAGGAAAAACAGTGAAAGATATCGGCCTGGGAAAGATTTCATGAAGAAGACTGCCATAGCAATTGCAGCAACAACAAAAATAAACAAATGGGACTTAACTAAACTCAAAAGCTTCTGTACAGCTAAGGAGACAACAACCAAAGCAAATAGACAGCCTACCCAATTGGAAAGGATATTTGCATATTTTGAATCAGACATAAGTTTGATAACTAGGATCTATAGAGAACTCAAATTAATCCACATGAAAAAAGCCAACAATCCCTTATGTCAATGGGCAAGAGACATGAATAGAACCTTCTCTAAAGAAGACAGATGAATGGCTAACAAACATATGAGAAAATGCTCATCATACCTAATTATTAGAGAAATGCAAATCAAAACCACCCTGAGATATCATCTAACCCCAGTGAGAATGGCCACATCACAAAATCTCAAAACTGCATTCACAAAGGCGTGAATGTGGAGAGAAGGGAACACTTTTACACTGCTGGTGGGACTGCAAACTTATACAACCTTTTTGGAAGGAAGTATGGAGAACTCTCAAAGAACTCAAGCTAGACCTCCCATTTGATTCTGCAATCCCATTACTGGGCATCTACCCAGAAGGAAAAAAATCCTTTTATCATAAGGACCCTTGCACTAGACTGTTCATTGCAGCTCAATTTACAATCGCCAAAATGGGGAAACAGCCTAAATGCCCACCAACCCAGGAATAGATTAACAAGCCATGGCATATGTACACTATGGAATACTATTCAGCCATTTTTAAAAAATGGAGACTTTACAGCCTTTGTATTAACCTGGATGGAAGTGGAACACATTGTTCTTAGTAAAGTATGACAAGAATGGAGAAGCGTGAATGCCATGTACTCAATTTTGATATGAGGACAATTAATGACATGGTGGGGGTGGGGGAAGGGGAGAGCAGAGAGAGAAAGAATGAGGGAGGGGTGGGGAAAGGAAGAGCAAAGAGAGGGAAGGAGTGAGGGGGGTGGGGTCTTGGTGTGTGCCACACCTTTTGGGGGCAAAACATGATTGTCAGAGGGACTTTACCAAAACAAATGCAACCAGTGTAACCTGGTTTCTTGTACCCTCAATGAATCCCCAACAATAAAAAAATAATAATAATAAATAAATAAAAAGATACTTTTGCATATTCTCAGGTCTTAAATACGTTATTCAATGCATTAAATACATTGTTATCACCTAGAAAATATACTTCAGTTAAGATCTATGACCCACTAAGAATTACTTTTTGTGTGGTCTGAGGTAGAAGACGAAGTTTTTTTTTTAATTCCATATTCATTGATCCATCACTATTTATTGAAGAAGGAATAGGCACTATCCAGTGATGGCTCCCCTGTCATAAATAAGGTGGCCAGGGTTATAGTGGATCTGTTTCCAGACTTTTTATTCTGTTTCCTTAGTCAGTTTTTCTATCCTGGGGTCAAGAGAACAGTGCCATCCGTTTAAGTTATCACATCTGGAAATCTACACCCTTCAACTTTGTCCTTCTTCAAGTTTATCTTTACTACTCTTGACCCTGTGCCTTTACATATAAATTTTAAAATTGTTTTATCAATTTCCACCAAAAATCTGCTAAAATTTGTATTAAGATAGAATTGGATCTGTGGATCATTTTGGTGAGAATTACCATCTTCTCAATATTGAGCCCTCTAATCCATGAGTGTGTTATAACTTTCTACTTATTTAAGTCTTTAATTACTCTCAGTAATATTTTATAGTTTTCTATGTGAAAGCTCTTGCATGTCTTATTTTTCCTATTTACTATTTTCAATGCTGGAACAAACATCTTTTTCTAAATTCATTTTCTAATTTGATCTAGCTGATATGTAACTAAACTATAAATAAATATATATACTAAATTAACAATTATTAATTCTAGTAGTTGCTTTTTGTAAATTGTTTTGGGAATTCCAAGTACACAATACTATCATGTGAAAACAAAAATAGTTTTATTTCTTCCTAAATAATACTATGTCTTGTGTTTCATTTTCTTGTCTCATTGCACTGACAAGCAATTCCAATACAATGATGAATAAAAATGGCAATAGAAAAAATTATAATAATAAAACTATTTTAATGGCAATCGAAAACATCCTTGACTTATTCCTATTATTAGGAGCAAGATTTTTATTATTTAATCATTAAAAGTGTTCTCTGTTGTTAAGCTTCTCTCTTTTTTTTTTTTAAGCTTCCCTTTTAATACCTTTTATGATTAAGAAAGTTACTTTCTATTCCTAGTTTGCTAAGGCTTTTTTTATGAATGAATATTGAATTTTATCAAATGCTGTTTCTTAATTTCTTGAAATAATCATGTTTTGTTTTCCTTCATTCTGTTAAAATTTCCCCGTAATTTTGTATGTATGATTTTGATTTTTTGAAATTTTTTGAGACATGCTTTATGGCCTAGCATATAGTCTATTTTGGTAAAGGTTTCTCATGCACTTGAAAATAAATTGCATATTTGCAGTTGTTCGGTACAGTGTTCTATATGTGCAGTTAGGTAAATTTTGTGGGTCATGTTGTTCACATTTTCTATACACTCAGTAATTTTTGTTGTCTAGAAATCAATAATAGAAAAATAATAAGAAAGTTACTGAATGTTTGGAGATTAATCAGCATAACACCTATTAACCCATGCATCAAAAAATATATATATTCACAATGGAACTTAGGTGAAGCAGTGCTTAGAGAAAAATTTACACCTGCAATGCTTATGCTAGAAGAGGAGTAAAGCTTTAATTTAGGATTGTTTCAGCTTCCTTTGGAATTGACCTTTTTAATACTGTGAAACATCTCTTTTTGTACACAGCAGTGCTTCCCAACCAGACATTTTGCAATGTGGGAAGACATTTTTGGGTTCATGCCACTTGAGGGAAGATGCTGCTGACATCTAGCAAGTAAAGGCCTGGGACACCAATCGCTATCCTACTATGCCCAGGACTGTCCCTCGTAACAGAGAGGTATCCAGCCCACTAAACCAATAGAGCTGAGCTGGAAAACCTTGTTCTATAATAATTCTTCTTGCCCTAAAATCATCTTTATCTAAGGATGATAACATCAGATTATTTTTAATTAGTAATATAAATTATGTCTTGTTTATCCTTGGATTTTAAATTTTTTATGCATCCTTATATTTTAAGCATATCTCTTTTAAGCATAAAATAGCTGAATTTTGGGTTTTTATCCATTCTGACTGCTGGGGGTCAGGGGTCCTGGTTCCCTGAACCCTGTTGACCTGGTTCAACTACTTGGCTGAGCTGGAAAGTTCAACCGTGATATGGTGGTAACCAAAAGCAGAATTAAACAGACACTGAAAACAAAACTGGAGCAGCACAGGCAGTGTGGCTAGAAAGCAAAAGTTACCTGCACAGGTTTCAGGATAACAAAGAGAGATTTTACTTAGGAAGAACAAAGAGAAAGTTTAGAGCACTTCCAAATGGAGTTGGAAGTGGGTCCCTCTCATGAAGGAGAGAAGGTGAGAGAGGAGGAGACTCAAAGGCCCTCCCCGCTCCCCCCCTCAGTATAAATACTTTCTGGGACTCAAGTCCATTGCAGTCTTTCATTGGCCTCTCTCTGCCTCCAGGCAGTGTTGCCCTTTTCTATTGGTCATTGATTGTCTCTTTCTGTTGGTTATCGGTTACCAAGGTTACTTCGTACCCATGTTCCTATGGCCCCTCCAGAGTTCCTGGTTCAGCAGGCCAGGCTTTCTGTTCAGATTCTATGCCCTGCTCACAACTGGCAAATGCCCCAAGAGGAAAAATTGACAGTGAATGTACGGTTCACTTTAATGCATTTTTTCTTCCTTTTGGGATCTTGACCTGTCAAGTTCTCACTGCCTTGATTTCCCTTGGTTGCCTTTAAACATCTGTTTTATAGATCTTCTTAGCAGGATGGTTAGTTTGCTAACCATGAGCCTTAATCAAAAGCAGTCAGGGTAATTACTTTTTAATAGGCTCCAACCAATACAAAGTTAACAATTAATTGAATTCATCAAGTTATTTGGTTAATTAGACTAATAACTACCTTGAATTTCCACAGCATCACTCTTTGAAGGCTATTAAAGCACCTTCACACATTAACAAAGTACCATTCCTACTTTCTTTCAGCTCTAATTCACAAATTAAAGTTGGAGAAATGGAGTGAAATAAACTAAGTTCATAGGCACATAGGAATCCGGAGATAAAAATAATTACTAACCAGGCTGATTGATAAAATCATCAGAGTGATTTGCAATATCAAGAAGCAGACTCACCATACCACGATTCATATTAAGTGTGGAACTGCCAGGAACCTTTCATGCCCTGAGGGGACATGGAAGTATGTGGCATGATGTGCTCGCTGTTGGTTTGGGTACCTCACCAGGCCAAGTAAACAGAGTGGCATCAAGGCCTCTCAGAAAGCTCTTAAAAACATAATTGTAGTAAAATATAACTTTCTATAAAACTTATAGGAAAACGAATACTATAGTTGAAGTCATAATTTGGTTTCTCACAGAAGTGAAATCCTAATCGTACTACAAACCACATTCTGTTTATCCTTTTGGGTTTACTGTAGCCATAGCCTTTAAAGAATATTTTCCTCTATGGAGATTTGTCTATGCCTTCTCTCCAAAATTGGCATTAAATGTGGATTTCTCACCAATTTTTTGCAAATTCACTCCAGGGAAACATATTCAGCTTAAAAAATAAATCTAAAGGTATTTTTTTAGAGTGGAGAGAAAGTTACCAAATAAAAAAGTAAGAGCCTATAGACTTTAACTCTAAATCACAGCAAATAGTTACAAATGAAACCCTGAGCGCCCAATAGACACTCAATGAGTATTTGATGATATTGATTTCTTGTATCCTACAATGAGTTTTTGAGTGAGGCTTAGGTAATAATTGTGTTGATACCTTGACACAAAGGAATAATCCGTCATCGTGCTTCTCTGGGATTCCAAGTACTAAGCACCACAAACTAGGTAAGGACAGGTTGACCTCACAAAGGCCTCTTCCAACCCTGTGACTTGAGAACTAATAATAAATGGAGGTAGCATTTTTACACATAATTGCTGTCCAGAATTGAAAGTATCTCATAGACACTGGTTCAACTTCCTACCTTTTCCTGAAAGACTAAAAATATATGATTTTGCTCATTTTACAAATCAGCAAGACACTAAAGTCAAATAATTCACACAATATGCCTACCTTAGTTAGGAAACATGCCCAGGTGTCCCCACTCCTGATTCAGTGAGTGAGTGATTAGTATTAACTTTCTGCCTACTGTTTCTCTCTGCACCATTTACTTCATACCTCATACCAAATCCTAACTACTAGGCTATTTCTATCATAGTTGTCTAGTGTAGTTATATCATTCTTATGTTCGCAAATTGACCACACGTAGTATAATTCTTCTATTGTACAGACTATGTACATTTAGAGTAAGCAATAAAGAGAAATTATTTAAATGATGACTAGGAGGAGAGTTGGGGCTTTATTTTACTCTTCCGTTTACACACTCACGCACACACAAAAGTTCTTACCTTGTTGTCTGTTTCTAGTTGGTTACCTCCTAGAAGACCTGCATTATGAAGGCTCAAGGCTGGATGAGCAATAGAGCATTGAGCCCAAAATACTCAATGAAAGGGGTGGGCCCTGAGCAACCGCATGTTCTTAAAGAATCCAAAGGAGAAGTTTTAGAAATTATTTGAGTATCATTTCAGTTTATGTAATGAATAAATCAAATCTTTATCATTTCTTCACTCTCACACCGTAACTGCCCACATGCCATAGTGAGAGAGAAGCTATGGAAGATGCTGCAAACCAATTTCCATTCTTTTCATGCATCTCCGAATTCAGTCATGCCTTTGGTTAACAGTATGCAATATGCTGAACTTCCTTCCAAGCCTTGAAACCGTCTCACCAGCCTCAGGGTAAAAGCGAAATTGTGTCAGCAGCAACCAAACTGCCAGAAGGAACAGCTCAAATGTTTCCTAATAGCCAGTCAACACCTGGCAAATGTCTAATGTTTGGAAGAGCGAAGTTTGCCCACGAGGAGCAGATGTGGAAAATGGATAAGGCAAACACCCCCTATGGGAGTGCTGCTCGCTATATTTTGTTTTGCTGATGTGAGCCGACAGCCACCTCTTTATATTTCCACGGCTTTTTCCTATGTGAAGGTCATCAGAACCCCACTCCAGCTGCCCTCCAAGGTCAGCCCTCCTGGAGAGCTCCTGACCTCCTCCCACAGCATCTGCTGAGAGTCGGACTTCTGGGTACCTGTCACTCTTTCTGCGTTCAGCTTGCTCCTTCCCTCCAAAGAGGACTTTGCTGTAGACCACGCTGCTCACCTCCCTCTACCATTTCTCAGGTTGCATTCAGAATCAGAAAATCCAAGAAATATATTCACAGATGTTCCCTTGTTTATTTGTTGACTCTGTGTAATTTGTTTGCCCTAATTTGTTTTTGTCTACCTGGGGACTTCCCTTTTTAATTTCCCTTTCTCTGTTTACCCCTCTTTGTGGAGCAGCGGTCTGTTAAGCTGTGAGAGGCACACGCCAAATTAAAAAAAAAAAAAAAAAACACTACAGATTGTTTTAGGCATGGGCTGCCCCTTTGGGCCTGAAGGCCTTGCTTGAAGCCTGCACCTGCTCCTCCTCCCGAGACGTGGGGCTCCTGATCTTTATCCCTTGCCTTTAAGCTGCCTGATTCCTATTATCCAAAGTCAAACAGCGTTCTCTACATTCACGCCTCCAGCACTTGGCATGAAATTAATAAGCCTGGCTGATATATTTCCCTGGAAGCCTGCCACTCTGTAACAGTGGTGTTAGATTAAAAATTTTGGCATGGTTAATGAACAGGGAAAAGCTGAAGCCAAAAGTTTCATGCAGCAATGCAAAGATTTGGGGGTTATGAAAAGAATACCAACTTTTCTCATATTTTCTGAATGCCATCCTAATTACAGGGTCAGATAACAAACACAACTAGACAGTCAGCACTAGAAAAAAAGGGTGTATTCTCAGGTTTTACTCATATTTAGATTTTATCATTTGTTCTTTCAATCACATGGCCTTCTGTTAGACTGGGTTATCTAAAATTATAATTATAGCTATTTGTGCTCTAAACAGGCCTCCCTCATCCCAGGTCACTGTTTTTCTCATTAAAAGAGCACTGTGAATGGGTTTTCAGGCTGACAACTGATCTTTGTGAAGTGAAGTCAATCCAGCAAGAGATTATTTTGAGTTTATTAAAGACCAGTGTCCCACTGTTGGAGTTCCAATACTCAGTTGTTTAAGTCGACAGCCACACTCTCTAAATCAGAAAAACACTGCCTCCCTCCACAGGAGAGATACTTGCTGAGAGTTGGACTTCTAGGTACCCCTCACTCTTTGTGTTCAGCTTGCTCCTTCCCCGCAAAAAGGACTTTGCTCTAGATTACACTAAAAGGTTACCAAGAAAAGGTTCCCCCTTTTCTTTCCCTAACCACTTCTAAACAAAGCTATAGAGAATTAGACTCACTTAGAGGATATAAAACCCAGTGATCAATCCCATTGGATATATGTTTTGCAAAAGGTTTCATATGAGTTTGTCAAAACCTGGACGGAGTCCTCTATGCCATGCAGAGCCATCTCAGTGCAGAGACAGAGCACAAGCATGAAGACATGAGTCCTCTGTCCTCAGTTTCTCTCTCTTCTTCTGAGATGCTAATATCACACCACAGGAAGCCTAGCTATAAGAAAAGACAAGAATATGGTGGGAGGCAGGAAAGGAAACAGAAGAAAAAGAAAAGTTATGTCTGCTCAGGGGAAGCTAAAATGTTTCTTACAAACTCATTCTGTCCCCTAAAGAATGACAAGTAGTTACAGTGACCAACAGGTGCATGCCTCCCCTCTTCAGGGACTCTTGGCTCTGAGTCCCAAGACCAAAGAAAGGGGAATCGCAGGAGCTATGAAGTTACACAGTTAGGCACAATTGGGAAGCCTAGGAAAGGGCTCAGAAAGCAAGCTTAGCTGATCAATACAAGATTTGTTTTTCATGCGCTCTAATGTGCCAAGTTAAATCAAACTATGATCCACAGATAATATAAACACAGAGATCTGTTATTTTTTGGGTTTTGCTTCGGTTTCCTTCATCGGTGAAATAATCATATGAGAAAGCATCATGGCAAAATCACCAGCATCACTTAAAAATTCATTTCCAACTGAAAAACAATTATCTAAAGGTAGATGCGTGAGAATCATGTCACCTCTATTTGTATCGGCCCATGTGACAGCCATTCCTGCACAGTTACCCTATCTAATCGATGACTTAAAGGAGAAATTAAAATGGTAAATACCTCTCCCTCTACTAAAAATAAGAGGTAAGACTAACATGCTTCTCTTAGGTTACTGGGAGGAAAAATGCTTTTAAAGGACATGAGAGTTTCATCAGGAGACAAGAGTTGACCCTTGGTAGGGTCAAATCAATTTCATAGCAACCCATTACAACAGGCATCTACTATCTTCATAATTGCAGGATACTTCAAAGCTTTTTCTCAATATAAAGAAGGTATAAAGAGATCAAAGCTCCTGGACCACACATAATGTAGTTGAAAGTTGTCCCAACATGTTCCTTGCCTGCAAGACAAATAAGTTAAATGTATTTGCAAATGTCAACTTCGTCCCTTTTAATGCCTCTTAAATCAGGTCAATGAGTCTGTTTTGGAAACAGAAATAGGATGACTCACAGATACTTCCTTGGCTCATTACCCAAGCTTAGATAAAACAACTCAATTTTAAGCACTCTGGAGTTGCCCTGCAATAGTCCACGTCCTGGGGACATTGTTACACTCTGACCATTTGCATTTAAAGCCCCCACCTTGTTCAATATTCTGCTGTTGTACACTTGCATCATTATCATGTCATCTGAAAAAGAAAAAAAAAACATTTTTTAAAAATCATTTAGCTTTTCTGCCCTAAGACCAAATGCTGGTTTACTCTTGCAGCAGCACTCAAAATTTTGTCTAAAACCAAACTTACCCTGAATACTAACTTCCTTTCAAGGGAAAGCAATATAAAATCTGTTCCATTTTAAATACTGATTCTAATATTCCAACATGCACACTTTATATTTTACCCAGAGTTATCCAGAAAATGTTGTTGGAGGAGCAAGTATTGGGTGTCACAAACAGGATTATCTCTCTTCCTTAGAAACAAGACTAGCCAGAGTTTATTCTAGCTCTCTACTTTCCCAAGGTTCCTAATTCCAGAGCTGCTTTGAAAACCCCGAATGGCCCCTGAACAGCCCACCAACCCAGCACAGCCTCTCACGCTGTGCTTCCAAACACCCATCCAGCACCGAGGAAGTCGTGTTACGCCTTCTCATTCGTACTTGTGGAACTCTCCATCACAAACATTAAGACATGGTTTTCATAGTGTCTGTCAACACTGTATCTCAGAGCCTAGCTCACTGCCTGGCACGGATAGGTGCCCACCCCAGAGTTAATAAATAAAAGAACAAATGAATGGACCAATTCTCTTGCCTGCCTTTGTAAGTTTGCTCCTGCCCTCCATTTGGCTGCGATTATGAACTCTGCCCGTATACATCCTATTTTCCTTTAATCCCAAGATTGAATCCAAATGTATGCTTTCATGATTTCTCTAACTTTTTTTTTTGAGACAGAGCCTCACTCTGTCACTCTGGGTAGAATGCCCTGGTATCATAGCTCATAGCAACCTCAAACTGTTGGGCTCAAGTGATCCTCTTGTCTCAGCCTCCCAATAGGCTGGAACTACAAGGTGCCTGCCTCCCCACCTGACTAGTTTTTTTCTATTTTTAGTAAAGATGGGGTCTCACTTTTGCTCAAGTTGGTCTCAAACTCCTGAGCTCGGGCAATCCACCCACCTTGGTCTCCCAGAGTGCTAGGATTACAGGTGTGAGCCACTGTGCCCAGCCTCTAACATCTTTTAAACTTTTATTTGGCATCTATGCTACACCAAGCCACTGCTCTTAACCTCCTCTGAACTCACATTGTCCCCTGTTAACATCTCTCTTAAGGAACTTGTCACAATCTTCCATGTAATACAGTCTTTTTTTTTTTTTTTAATCAATCTCTGTTCTTCAGCTAGACGGCCAATGTCTCAGAGCAGATCCCAGGTCCTTGACCTCCACCTTCCCAAAGACTTACATTTCCTGAGTAAGAGAAAGTCATCCTCATGCCAGCAAACACAACAAAACCCAAGTTATTCTGCATTGAGTAAATAAGTGACTGAATAAATGTTTAAGGTGGGCCAATGCTTTGAAGACAAAAACCTTTTTTCATGATTCTTCAAGGTCTGAACAGCACAAACCTCCAGGAGCAATGTCCTAGGATGAGCAGGAACACACGGAGAATTTCAAGTGGACGGTAGGTTGTAATGACTTAAAGGGCAAAGCTGAAAAATGCTTCAGACCTTGAAGACTCATCCCTTCATCTTTCCCATGCTCTCAACAACCCAACTGGCCCAGTTTAGAAACATTCTACAGCCTTTCCCAGACATTCCATTCTTGGAAACCATAAGCTCCTGCTACACAACCAGTATATCCCAGCCCAGAAACTAACCACAGCCTTGAAGTTGGTGGGATCTCAGACATGCTCCTGACTGGGTTCCCAGCCTCAGGGACAGATAACTAGAGCATTATATTAGTTTCCTGTAGCTGCTATAACAAATTAACCACAAACTCAGTGGCTTAGGACAGCACAAATATTATCTTTAAGTTCTGGATCAGCAGTTTCACTTACTAGATATCTTTTCAGGTTGAGTAGAGGCTTGTCCTACTTGAACGGAGAGAGCATCTGAAGTTCTATAATGGGCTCCTACCAGGACCTGCTACCAGGACAGTGCCGTGTTCAAATGCCTGCACATGTGCGCCAGTAAGCCTCAAAGACAATGGGATTACAGGATCAGCAGTTCAGGAAAACAGGCCAAGCAGGTGGAGATGGCACACTGGTGATGGATGCAGCTCCAGTAGCTCCTCCTCAAGGAATCACACTTGGCTACCCCATGTGGTATCCACTGGCGGGAGCCTTGTTTCCCACCGTCTGTGCTCAGATACGCCACACAGTGTCCTATGGTCACCCATGAGTTTCTTTGGGTGAACCCCAAATTGGAACCTGAATGATAATGTACCCTTCTTTATAGCAGAGGTAACACAGCAAGTAAGCAAAGCCCTATATCTAGAATGAAGATTACATGGAACCCACCTAAAGCAGAGTAAGTTATTGCCACCTGCCCTCCTGGATAAGGGGGTAGCACTTTAGGAGCAGGCTTAGGTTCAGCCCCTAAGAAATAGTTTATGAGACCCTTCCTCACACCCCGAGGTAAGTACTACACTGCCCCTCCTTCCATAGATATGGAATGGAAAAATTGGCAGTGGGAAATACGTTACGGAGGGAATGGCCTAGAAAAAAACAGGAAAAACATTTTATGTCTCCCCCAACTTATTGGGAAGTGAAACCTACATCCCTGACTCAGGCCAGTGGCCCAGGGGGACAGGGACTGTCTCTTGTTCTTTGTGCCGCAGCAGATAGCTCAAGGGAATGGTCTGTGCAGAGGTCATGATACCTTCTTAGCTGAAGATGGGATCAATCCAGATGGAGGTCACAAGACTGTGTTAGACAAAAGTGGGATGAATCTGGTAGAGGCCACGAGATTGTCTTGGCCCAAGATGGGATTATGGGATCAGAATCTTTAAAATCTCTGTGCTTCTGCTCAGAAGCCGGAATTTGGATTTGAGAACATATTCTGCCATTTTTCTCTTTTGCTGGCAAAATAATACTTTTCTTTCCTTCTCAAACAACCACCACAACAATAAAAATATATATATATACACACACAAACATATACGTAATTAAAGTTCTGGATTTCAGAGGTGTTTAAAATGGGTCTCACTAAGGTACAGTCCAAGTAGCAGGAGTACATTCCGCCCAGAGACCTTAGGGAAGAACTGGTTTTCTTGCCTTTCCCAGCTCCTAAGAGGTCATCACATTCCTTGGCTCATGACCCCATTCAAAGCCAACAATGTCAGGCTCCTCCTCACATTGCCATTTCTCTGCTTCTCTCTCTTCTGCCTCCTCCTTGTATTTATAAGGATTCTCATGATTGCATTGAACCCACCTGGATAATTCAGTAAGGGCTGAGCATCCCAAATCCAAAACTCTAAAATCCAAACGCTCTAAAACATGAAATATAATGCTCAAATGAAATTCTTTTTACTATGTAAGCTAAACTGTTCACAGGGATTATTAGGACATGGACACCTTTGTGGGACAAGATACTGCCTACCACAGGAATTGAGAGCAGGGCAGCAGAGTCCCAAAGTCCTGGGAGGCACTGGCACAGAAGGGGCCTGGGAAGGACCACAAGGCCAGAGAACATTGCCTAGGGAGCTCTCTGTTATGATCCCAGACCAGCTGTTCATCCAGGTGAGCCCACCAGAGCGCCCTGCCCCTAAGGTGGAAAGTGTGAAGTGATCACCTTATCTATGCTAAGGGACTTCTTATGTCCTTACCATGACATAGGAGTTCCTGGAGAAAGGGCAACACCTGACACAGAAACGTGATCTACTAATGGCAAAATTTTAGATCTCATTTGGGAGTTTATTTGGAAGACTTCTCAAAATATATCATGTCCTCATTCCTCAAACCACCTTTGCAATTAGTCTGACCTTATTCCAAAGCAACAACTGTCAGATCCTAAGACCATCACATGTGAGTGAGAATGAGGATGAGCCAGACCACGAAAGACCCAGCACACATACACAACTTTCTTATATTGTTCTTAGACATTAAAGGGACCTTTTCCACAAACAGAAAGTTAAATAAAAGAGCAGTAACTTTTTTATTATCATTTGCTGCCACTGCCTTAGGGGTGCAGTATGGGCTTGCTAATGTCCTGTGACTAGCAGAGGTGAAGTTCTTTATGGGGTGGTGTTATCTTCACCATATGTTTTCTAGTATTGACGGACAGTGTGAATTGGTGTATCAGGAATCAGGAGGGGGAAGGTCAGGGCATCTAGGGAGACCTCATCATCTAATAGCCACCTACCCTCAATTAGTAGGTCAACACGGGTCCAAATGCTCATTATTTGTGCTAATCTACTGCTTAGCCAGCAAATGGATCCCACTTGGAATGTGCTACAGCCTTCTAGTTTTTGTCTTCTTGTTTACTCAGAAGAAGAAAAAAGAGAGAAAGGATTTTTTTTTAAATATAGTGTCTACAAAACAAAAGTGGTCGCACTGAGGTTTGTGAGTAGTTGAATGGTGGCAGCTGGAAGTCCTGGTTCAGTCTTCTCTTCCTAGGAAGACCCCACCCCACTCCTCACCCCACATTCCCACCTGTCCTCTTGGGCAGGAATAATCATCCCTTCCCAAATTTGCCAAGGCTCTTTCCCTCTTCCCTGTTTCCTTTGCACACCCATCTTGCATCCCCAGAAAGTTTCTTGAACATTCAATCTCTGCTGTAGTTTGAGTATGTCCCCAAGAATTCTTCTGCTGGAAATTTGGTCCCCAGTGTGGCCGTGTTGGGGGCAGGGCCACCGAAAGGTGCTTAGGTGGTGAAGACCTAATGCCCTGCCACAGGGGCCCATGTCCCCATCTGCTTCTCCCCAATGTTACGACATAGCCCACAGCTCTCACCAGAAGCCGACTAGACTTGGCTGCCTAATCTTGGACCTCCCAGCCCCAGAACTATAAGCTAAACAAGCCTCTTTCCTTTATAAGCTGCTCAGTCTCAAGTAGCCTTTTATACCTATGGAAAATGGAGTAAAACAACCTCACCACAAATAAAGACTTTCAACTTAAAACTACATGAAAAGAGATGGAATCTCAAAAGGAAAAAGTCCCATAATTCATAACGCTCAATATAAGTAGGCTGCTAACAACATAAATAAATAGGTGCCAGAATTTGGAATGTTTGGAACAACTTATCAGATGCGCAATTTGGACACAATGATCAAGAGTCCTTTAAATGTTCATGTGCTTTGATTCAATAATTCCTCTTTGGGAATTCATATTAAGAATGAAGAGAAATGTAGTCAGCTTCATCAGGGCAGAAGGGAAGGTGGGACAGACTGCAGACAGCAGCACGGGGCAGAACGCAGACCCGGGGAAGGACTCCCAGCAGAGGGCAGGGCTCACTCCAGAGCACAGGCGTAGGCCACCGCAGGGCAGGAGTTCATTCAAACCTCATAGCGGAGACTACGTTGGTACTTGGACAGCATCAGCACCTTCAGTGAGCACTGCAGATCTGGGACAGGCAGAAAGGAAAGGATACGAGCTCTGGACTTCTTTACTGAAACAGTTTACCAAAGGATGGCACAAAGCAGAAGTCACAGAATAACTGTGTGTGTCCGTGTGTGCATACAGCCAAGAGAGCAAAAAGCTGGCCCATCGTATTTTACAAGAAAGTGTTTAATAAACACATGTTGAGATCAAAAAAGAAAAGGAACACCCACCACAACAGCAAAATGGATAAAGGATGTAAACAATAGGTTCTCTCTCCCTTTCTCTCGCTCTTTTTCTCTCTCTCACACACACGCACACATACACACATTCAGTGAGCCCAGGGAAAGTATTCTGCCTCATCAGTAATCAATCAAAAGTCTCCTTCTTTCCGGACACCTTCTCTTTGATCTGTGGATATTATAAATGAGAATTTCAACAAACAAATCAACTACTACTTGTTTGGTGTCTATTATATTTCAGATCCTGGGTAGCAATGGGAAGCTACCAACAGATCCATGGGAGGGGATGACATGGCCACCTCTATCCAGTCTATTCTGGAAAAAAAAAAAACAATTGCTGGTACTCACGTTCCAAAGGTTGTTCACTCCCAGAATGCTATTCTAAATGCCTACCGGGAACAATGAGGGCAGCAGCGGTGGAGGTGACACTTGGTTCAAACTCAAGTGGTTCCCATCTTTTCTCTAGCCTGTCTTCTCACTATCTGATTTAAATTCCCTATAGCCATCAATATTACAAGTAGTGCAGAAGGGATGTTTTTATGCAAAGACTAGAAGTTTTCTGCAAAAACTATATCTGGCTTTTACTTTTTCCCAGCGTTAAGATCTAAAACTTGGGAGTCATGTACTGGAATTCAGAAGAGAAAAGAACCGTTTATTTTTGCTACCTGGGTTAAGTGAACCAGAGGGCAAAAGACAAATACCCTCCAGATGAAAATTCAATTCACTTAAAAGAGCCATTTTCTCTTTCGTAAATGATGAAGCACAATTGTAAGTCACTTTGCACGTATGTAGTGCAGCATGACTGACGTATTCTTTTAATAATGGTGACGTGGTCATCAGATGAACGATGAGTGGCCATTTGGTGCAGAAATGGGGAGAAAGCTAGATAGGGCTTGAGTCTGAGTTCAGAACTCCAACTACAAAGATGCTCTGCTTAAGTGTATTCTATTTTACTTGGTTTTGCTTTCTCTGTCCTTCCCCATCAAGTACAGTAAACGCTAGGAGTCATTTTTATGAGAAGCCCTAACCATAGAGCAGGCGTCCAAGCTCCTGAGAGAAGCTACTCAGAAGGCTTTTCCCGGCTGTTGGAGAGCGCGGCTGGGATCAAAGGCCAGGCTGAGCTCTGTGGAGCCGGGCTCATGACTCCTGGTGACTCCCAAAGGAGCGATGTCCACGTCAGAAGATGGGACCGGGCTCTGAAAGAACTCTCTGTTCCGGTAGGGATATGCATGTTTGTGCCTTGGCTATAAGTGAATCCAGGTTTGGTGTCTCTGCTTGGAAAGGGCCTTTGGTTAAATAGAGTAGTGAAGCCCATGGAATCGACTCAGCTAGGAAATATTCAGGAGAGGGTCTCGGGCCTCAGTTTAAATAACTGAAAATAAAATGGAGCACTCCACGATCCTCCCCACACGAGCAGCACACAATGGGCCAGTTCAGGGAAAGTTTAAATCCATTAATCCAATTGCTTGGCATCCCCAAAGCGTAACCTTGGTGTTCAAAGGTAGGTACGCTCCAGGCCCTGGATTGACCAGGAGTCTGCCCTGGTCTGCTACTTTTCAGCAGCTGAAGATATAGAAACTCCATTTTGCCTTTGAAAATTGCTGGTACTGAGTGGCGCCTGTGGCTCAAAGGAGTAGGGCGCCAACCCCATATGCCAGAGGTGGCAGGTTCAAACCCAGCCCCGGGCAAAAAAAAAAAAAAAAAAAAAACTTGCTGGTACTCACGTTCCAAAGGTCGTTCACTCCCAGAGCAATACCATTTTGATCAAGTACCATTGTTTCAAGTACCATTTGTTTGCGCCTTTCCCAGCTGCCGGGCAGTATGGAGGCAGGGAGGGCGGAGTGCAGACTTTAGGGACCTCAGCACAAAGAGATACAATTTTACTAGCAAGTGCCACCTTGTAGTCTAAACATATGTCTGTAATCCTTTTGTCAGAGGGAGAGAAAAGCCTGAATAGACCCCAAATCATCTTTTTTTTTTTTTGACCATTTATAAACATTTGGAATTTTATTTAAAAAAAAAAATCACAACCATGAACATTGTTACAGTTAGAGGCCCTCTTGGTTCTCCACAATGATACTGAGCATGCTCACAAGGGGTTCCCACTGTTAAGTTTTAGTTAAACAACCATCTTTAAAAGAAACAAAAAACTCGGCACACTACCATTTAACTTGTTTTAATGTTTCTTCACAAATGGTGAAAAATACTAAAGTACAGACAAGGAATAGTCATAATGTTGTGGCCAACATTATAAATATGGAATTATAAATTTAAAACATTTTCTGGTTTGAAAAATAAATCTGGTAGTCAATGCAGCTCTGTGGGATCTCTGCATCT
>CAUYRH010142997.1:0-50144 GCA_963574655.1 Perodicticus potto | reverse complement strand
AGCTGGAACATATCCTTCTTAATAAAGTATCTCAAGAATGGAAGAAAAAAGTGTACTCAGTACTATTATGAAACCAATTTGTAATCACTCACACTTTCATATGAAGAATAGATCACAACTATGGCCCAAGATGAAGGAGGGAGGAGGGGGAATGGGTGGGGAGGAGGAGGTCAGATCGAGGGAGGGTGAATGGTGGGATCACACCTATGGTGCATAATGCAAGGGTACATGTCAGATCTATTAGTATAGAGTATAAATGGCTTAGCACAATAATTAAATAAGATGGGGTTTATATTAACCAGTGTGATGTAAGCATTCCTAATTCTATATGAAATCAGCACATTGTACCCCATAAATGCATTAATGTATACATTATCTGTGTTTATGATTTAATAAAAAAAATGCAGCACCAGTATTCTTATATGTCTTAAAATGTAGCAAAACTAATTTGCATTACTTACTTAAGACATCAATAAATATCTACTAGTTCACCAAGGAAGGACGTATTATGGACCTATGGTCCTTCATGAAGGCCATGATTCGATAGCCAAAGATATATATCGTGTTTTGGGTTCCACTGATGAATAACAATGGCATTAGATTTATCCTTAAATTTTTAAAGCTATTTATTTTTAGTGATGTCTGGAATTCATTTTTAATTTTCTTACTTTTATATAATAAATTAACATTATGATAATGATACTGTTCTCCCCCTTTGAGGATGTCGTGTTAATTTCACTGTGTATATTACATATTTGCAAAAAAGAGTATTTTTTTGCCAGTTTTTAAGGATAAAATTTTTAAAAGCATATGTTTTATTCCTCAAGTATCATTTAGTCAGTCATTCAAATTATTCAGAAAAACATCTAGCATCCTATTTTTGTCCTGAAAATCAAAGGTCAACATGTGAAACTGTGGGCTAGCAAAGTCACTACATATTTCATCTGGACATGATTTTTCTTGCCACTACAGCTGGAGGGATTATGATAGCAAGGATCACAGATATACGTGTAAAGGCAAGATTCCACACATATATTTATAGATTGGGCAAGTTAAAGCTAATGGTGTTTGACAACTAGAAACATATAAGTACATTTCTCATTGTCCCTTCATGTATACTTTCAAACATTACCTTTTATCCCACGCTATTACATTTTAATTGGCAATAAATAGTAAACAGACCTTGTATTATATCACTTCAATAACCTATTTCAAAATACCAATTGTTAGACATCATCTCTGAACATTATCTGATGAATTAAAATTTATGACAGGATTTCTTTCTCACTAGACAAAAAAAGATATCTCTATAAATATCATGACAGCAGAAGCAGAGGTTTTTGAAAATAAATAGTTGGAGTCCTAGGGTACTGTGGAAAAAAATTCCAGAGATGACACGGGACAGCCACCAACCCAACCTGTCAGAGAACCACATCCCTCACTATAGATTTAAGAAAACAATCGTCTATTAATTTTATGCCTTTAGCTTCTATAATGATTGAATAGAAAGAAAATGTTCTTAGCAAAATGTTTGTGAATCATTGGATACGAAACTCAATAAAGAGAACATGAAAGAAAAATTAATTGGGGGATATAAAATAAAGTTGGGGGATCTAAGAGGTAAGGCAGACTAATTAAACAATACAGAAATGCTGCGGAAAATAGAAGAAATAAGAATATTGTTAATATTGTTAAAAATGGTTGCATTCATGTTTGTTGATACAAGTTGAAGTAAGATTTCTTAGTTTCTCCAGGTATTACATTATATTCAAATTAGTCTTTGGTGTCCCAGTCCCTGGTGAATGTTTGTATTTTTTTATACTAAATAATAACATAACACAAACATATTAGATGTTAAATCCCAGGACCTGTTTCTATATATCAATGGGTACCATACCCTTCTTAATACCTGTAAGTTTTTAAAGAAAGTAATAATGTGTGATTTATGTAGTTCTTGTCTATAGTAGTATTTTATTGCTATAAATGTGCTTCTGCTTGTGATCGCAAAGTCCAGTAGGGAAATGTCAAAGGAAATCAAGGCCTTGACACATGATCTGCATGAGTTATCCTTCCATAAAGGATGTCTGTTTTGAGAAAATTTTGTTATTATTCCAGATGGCAGTACTGTCATCTTGGCCACACCACATGTAGCACATTCAAGAATTACTCACTGTGTCTGGTGGCCTGGAAATGATTCTGCCATTGAAAAGACTGTAACGAAGTGTCAGCATATGCCAAGCTATTCAGTACTGTCCTCCAAAAGAACTCCTTTTCCCATGGGAAGTGACTAAGACGTTTTGGTCAACAATCCAAATTTCTTTCACCAGGCTTTTAAAAAGGAAGACCTTCAATGTGTTGGTCTTTTGGTTGGCTCAGCATAGGCAGGTATTTTGATTGAATTTAAATAATTTGTGAATAGAAACATTATATAACTGGTCAATGTCTTTTGTCTTAACAATGGGAAGCATCCTGAGGCTTCTCTAGACCGTTTCTACTTAGGAAAAAACATTATTTACTGGCCTTAGTATTAACCATCTTATATGCGTTCTTTTGACTGAGAATTTTGCTAAACCTATGGAGTTTAAAGAAGATGGGTCTTTTTCCTCTAATTGAAGTCACAAATTTGCTACTGAACACCAGAGGACAAGGACTGCAGGGTTCCATAGCTACACTGACTGATTTCAATGATCTTTCTTTAACCCTTACCTAACAACAAACCACGAGAAACATCCACTCCAAAATACTCTGACGCTGGATTTTTAGCTATACATCCCAACACATCATCAGAATCTTAAAATGAAGACATACTGTTCATAGCACAGTTAAAATGATTATCTATGCAGAGAACCTCTGACATATACACCTACTCGTTTGGCTAAAAGCTGAAGTGGATTTTGGAATAAAGGCCGGAGACTATTTGAAGAGTAGGAAAGCAGGCTGCTGTGATTTAATCTCAAATGGCAAATTTTCTCTTGTCATTTATTGAGGTTTAGTTTTGTCATTTGAGTTGCCTGAATTTTAAACCTAAAGGAAGAGATGAGGGATTTTTACAGGCTGCTGACGGAGGCAGTCGGTTGAAATGATTATAATAAATCATCCTAGGGACGGCACTAGAAGGTGAAGAGAGGAAGCACGGCGCGAAGACAATATTTAAGAAGATGGCGCTTAAGAGGAAATCATCTCACCTTGGACGGATGATGAATTTGAAGAGAAACGTACAAGTATACATGCTGGTAGGAAGAAGTGTAAAAAAAAAAAAAGAAAACTAAACTGAAGGCCTAATAAAAACACAAATGAGACTTCAACCATTTTTCATAAGACATAGAAGACTTGAAGGTTGTACATAACACACAATTCCAAGATAGTTTGCAAGATTTACTATTTTAAGCTCAAAGCCCTAAAATGTTATTTAGCATTAATCAGTTCAGAGATTAAATATGTAAGTTTTGACAGAATTGCCAGTCGAAGATAATTACTGGTATATAATGAATGGAGATTTCTCAAAGTTGTTGTGAATTTATCAATCTGTCTCAGTGCCGGGAGTCTGCAGCTGTCAACGATTTTCCATCAGAGCGGCGTTTAGTGCACTGAGCTTTCAAGATTGAGAAGAAATGAGTCAAGGATTTATTTACTTGCAGTTACTATCTAAATAATTACATTTTAGGTTAACTAAAACTGCATTAGAGCACTAAAAAAAAACCGTACCCATAATATCTTAAATTTATGCTGATTATGGTGTTTTCTAGGAGGCAGTTCATCAAGCTGAAAAGTACCAGCAAACTGTCACTATCCATCTGACAAAGGAAACAGGGGAACACGCTAGGGGCTATAATTGGTGATAGCATAGAAAGCTCTGGGAAGATTAAAGTGCTTTACAAATAGGGATACATGTCGAATTTTTACTTTGGATTTCCAAAATAAAATACAGGGAGGAGCATGGAAACATGCTGACTAATGTAAGTTTAATAAGCAGAACACAAATGACTATAAGAAGTCAAATTCAAAGACCATCTTTCACTTTGAAAAAAGACAAATAAAACTGATTATGTCCAAAAGAAGACTAGGAAAATAAATTTACATCATGAAATCAGAATTGTAATCATATGCAGTTCCCGATGTAACTATTACCCACTTACCCTTTGGTGAGCATAACTGCTATCCAAACAAATTTTTTAAATCCTTAATCTCATGCATAGTTGCCTTAAATTTGTTAAATAATTTGTATAAGGCATCCCTGATTTGGGGGCGATGTGGTGGTAGCAAAGCCTGAGGTAAATGTACCGTGTAATTTGAGTGAAGATTACAGATGGGAGTTTTGCTGAGATTGAAATAAATTCCTGGAGATGTTCAAAAATGCCTGCAATATATGTGAAGAGTTTTAAAAGTCCAGGTTACCTCTTTGGCTGTGAAAAATTATATTCAAGCCCTATAAAACAGTTCTTCCAGACCACCACTCACTCTTTCAGTATTTTCAGGGTATTATGGACCAGGCATTAAGTTAAACCCTACAGATGAGGGAGACACAGAAAGTTCTGGAATCTGATATTCTAGTGAGAGAGACAATAAGCAAGTAAACATATAACAATCAAGATAATTATAGAAAGTAGTAAGAGATAGAAAGTAAATAAAGGGAAAAATGGCCCAGGGAGGAAATGAGATGACTATTTTCTATGTTGCAATGAGTTAGGAAGGTAAAATTTAAGCTCACACTTGAAGAATGAGCCTATGACAAGCTTTTAGATTGGCCTTATTATGAATTTTCTTTCCTTTCCTTGTTTAAGATGTATTTATTGAGCATCTATTTTGTGTAGTCAAGCAAGGATTAGGCGTCAGGAATAAAGTTGTGATGGAGCCTGAGCAGGACCTGCAATGACTTTGCATAAGAAAGTCTTCCACCTTACAAAAGAAGATGGTAAAGCAAGGACAAAGAAGCCAGTGATCACTGCACCCAGGACCGCACCAGGTACCATGACAACTATGACTAACCTGGTGCCGTGGTCCACATGAGGAAACCAACGTGCACTAAGGAAAGCTGTTTTGGTAGACAGAATTGTGAGATGGCCCCCAATTTTCTTCCCCCTGATGTACATTCCCTGTGTAATCCACGGGCTGTGTGTTTGATAAGTTTTATTACTAAGACTAGATGTTATTATATGGCACACTGAACTTTAAGATAAAGAGGTAATCTGGGTGAGCCTGGCATCATGTCATGACTCTAAAAGTCACTTCTCTCAGAGTTTCGACCTTCAGAACTGTGAACTAATAAACAGGTATTATTATTACACCACTCACACACCAATGCAGGGGGCGGGGGGAGGGTCAGGGACCCTTTGTTTTCCCAAGTCCCTTAGTCCTCACCATCAGTATGGAATTCAAGTTGCTAAATTTGTGATAACTTGTTCCCAGAAATAGAAAACTAATACAGATGTGGATAGCAATGCAAGGCTGCTCAGTTAAAGTTGTGTAGGGTTATAGTTTAACAATCTAGGTTTGATGGCTCAGAAAAGTTAGAAGTGATAAGTGAGGAAGGCTTATTTACTTAGAATTACTAATGGTTGGTATGCTCATAAATTTATAAAATGCTTAGTACTCTCATAAATGCTTCATACTCTCATAAATTTATAACTATTTAAACTTAACACATTATATTGTAGCTTTAAAACTTTGTGTTCCTCATAGGTTTCCTGTCCCATACACCTGCCTAGACTATTAGTTCTTGAAATAAGTTATTGTACTTAGCATATTTTATGATAATACATCATTTTCTGATACACATACACATAGTTCCAAAAATGTGTACACATTTTAAGAAAGGGAACAAAATGTATTAACTTTGCAATACTCAAGCTACAGTTGACTTCACCAATTACAAGACATGCTCTACGGGACTTGTGTTTACCTCCTGTTATTGTCATATAGAGAGTATTACAATTTTAATACAGGTCTTTCCTTTCTTAAAATGTGTATACTTTTTTAGGCATTCTTTTGTATTTCTTATGCTATATACATTGCATAAAACTTATTCTTTCCTATTGCTTGTCATTTGATAAATATTGAATGTTGTCAACTACCTTCTAGATACCTTATACATTTCAGTGGAAATAGCAGTCATAACAGAAGAAATAGGAACACATGAAGTCCTTACTTTCAGGGAGGTTACATCCTTATTGGTAAATAAAAAATTGCAGAGAAATTAACTGATCACTTTTCTGGCTACTTTCAAGTCCTACTTTATGCTTTAACTGTAAATTCCAGGAGTTAACATTTCATAGATAAATTTTAAGAGAAAAGGTGAAAAATGCTGACAGTTTATAGCTGATCTCCCAGGTTTTGCAGACTCTTATTCTCTTTATAGGCTATGTTTACTTTGAAATGCCATCAAATTTATCATTGTAATAGCAAAACTCTGCCTTTTTCCTGGCTTCCAAGAGCTTCCACAAATCATAGTCTAACAACTACAATCTAAGCTCTGAGTACAAAGTAAGAAATAACGTTAAATCACTTTTTAAATTCTGTACATGGACCGGTGTTCTGAGTGCAATGCCTTGTAAAAATTGATGTTAACAAAGAGAAGGCTGACCAGTGCTTCCCCATAGCCAACTTGTTAGGTGGACACAATGTTCATTTGTCACCTCTCACCTTCTCTGCAACACTATATAGTTGTTGAGAGTAAATTATGATGCTGAGTTTTGCCACTTGTAAAAGCTGTAATCTTTGATAAAATATTTAACTTCTCTCAACCTTAGTTCAGAAATAAAATGTCATCTTTGTTTTTAATAAGAATTACATGAAATGATACTTGTGAAATTTTGAATATGGTTATTATTCTAGTTGTCATCTTTGCAGTGGTTCTCAAACTGAGTCTGTCTTATCCTTAGAGGACTGTTGCAAATACAGGAGAGGTTTTTTGATAGGCATGAATAGAGGGGTGCCAATGGCATATACTGGGTAGGGGCCAGAAATACTACTACTAAAGTAAGAGATGCTGCCGAGGATGTCACAATCTACAAACCAGATCCCCACCATGAAGAACTTCCTGTCAGCAGCATCAAGACTGAGAAACTCTGCTCTAGGCAGGCGTTTTGATTCTATCTGCAGAAATGTGTATTCTGGATATCTGGAATCTTTTCTTTCTCATTGCTCCTCATGAAACCCTTTAGTCCCTTTGTAAAAACACCCAACTCTCCCAATTAATGTTTCACTCAGTCTTACTTGTACGTGGTTATCTCCTAGTGTTTGTTGTTTGCTGTTTTACAAGATGAACCTGGAGATACAACATAAATAAATGAATCTCAGGTTATAATTTTCAGTTCCAGAAAAGGGCGAGGAGGAAGGGGGGGTTCATTTTGGACTTTAAAAGAAAAAATGAAAATAATAGAATACAGGAGTAACTTGGAGATATACTGCTATGGGCTTGGTCCAGATCACATCAATGAAGTGAATTGGTCACATGAAGTAGTCAGAAGAAGTTTTGGGTGTCCTGGTTCATATACAACTTATGTTTACACTATACTGAAGTCTACTTCCTATGCAAAAGCATTATGTATAAATATACATATTTGTTAAAATACTTCATTGCTAAAAATGTTATCAATCTTCAGAATATCTACAAAGTTAGAATCTGTTTGCTGGTGGACGGCCTCGCCTTGATATTGACAGCTACTGTCTGATCAGTGTGGTGATTGTTAAGGTCAAGGTAATGTGGCAATTTCTTAAAACAGGGTAACAATGAAGTTTGCTGCACAAATTGACTCATCTTTTCCTGAAAAGTTTCTCTGCAACATGTGATGCTGTTTGAAAGTAGATTTCCCACAATAAAACTTTCAAAGTTGGGAATCGATTTTTTCAAGCCTAACTTATTGCTGTATCAACTAAGTGCATGGAATACGTAATTCTAAATCCTTTGTTGTAATTTCAACTATGTTCACAGCATCCTCATCAAGAATACCTTTCATCTCTAGAAACTACTTTCTATGCTCACTTATAAGAAACAAACTGTTCAACTATTCAAGTTTTATCATAACAGATCCACTTCTAATTTTTGCTATTTCAACCACAGCTGTATCACTTCCTTTCCTAAAGTCATGAACCACTTAAAGTCAATGTCTCCCAAACTTATGTTCATGTTGATATTTTTAACTCCTCCTATGCATCACAAATTTTATAAAGGGCATCTGGAATGGTAAATCTTTTCAAGAAGGGTTTCAATTTGCTTTGCCCAGATCCATCAGAGTTGTCATCTACCTATGACAACTATTACCTAACAAAATGTATTTCTTAAAGGAAAAGACTTGAAATTTTAAATTACTCCTTGACCAATGGGCTACAGAATAGCTGCTGTGTTAGTAGGAATGTGAACAATATTAATCTCCTTGTATATTTCCATCAGAGCTCTTGGGTGTCCGTGTGCATTGTCAATGAGCTTTCAGAAGAATCCTCCAGATCTTGGAAGAGGGCTTAAAATATTCAGTAAACTATGCTGTAAACATCTGCTGTCATTCAGGCTTTGTCGTTTCATCTATAGAGCACAGGTAGGGCAGATTTAGTATAATTTTCATCAGGGCCCTAGAATTTTCAGAATGGTAAATGAGCATTGGCTTTAACTTAAAGTCATCAACTGTATTACCCCCTAACAAGAGAGTCAGCCTAGCCTTTGAAGATTTGAAGTTAGGCCTGATTTCTCTTCTATAGCGATGTAAGTACTAGGAGACAATATCTCCTTTCAACGTAAAGCAGTGTTGTCTACATTGGTAACATTCTGTTTAGCATAGCTACCTTGATCAATGATCTTAGCTAGATCCTCTGGCTAACTTGCTAGAGCTTCTGTCTTAGCACTTGCTGCTTCAGCTTGTACTTCCACATAATGATGATGGCTTCTTTTATTAAACCCCAAGAACATAACCTCTGCTGTCCTCCAACATTTCTTCTCCAGCTTCCTTACCTCTCTAGCTGCCACTCAATTGAAGGGAATTGTACCTATTTAATCTTTTATCCAGGACACTAAAACTTTCTCCATATCAGCATTTTGGTGGCATAGCCTTCTTACTGGAGTAGCAGTCTTAATTTCTTTTAAGATCTGTCCTTTTCATTAAAATTTGCCTAACAGTTTGCTTCAAAAAGCTTAGATCTTGACCCAGTTCAACTTTCCACATTCCTTTCCCACCAAGTTTAATCATTTCTATATTTTGATTAAAACTGACACAGGTATAACTCTTCCTTTGACTTGAACAAGGTAGAGGACATCATTAAGTTTATTAATCCATCTAATTTCAATACCGTTGTGACTCTGGGAAAGGGAGGCCCAAGAAGAGGGAGAGAAGAGAGTTGGGGAGCAGCAGGGCAGAGGAGCAGTCAGAACACATGCAACATTTATTAAGTTTGTGGTCTTGCCCTAATGCTATTACAATAGTACTGTTAAAGATCACTGATCACATATCACTATAATAGATAAATGAATAATGAAAAACTTTTAAACATTACAAAATAACCAAAAAGTGACACTGGGACATTAAACCATTAGTGCTGTTTGAAAAACAACACCAATAGACTCGCTCAACTTCGGGTTCCCATAAACCTTCAATTTTTAAAATGTGCAGTATCTGGGAAGCACAATAAAACAGAGTACAATTGAATGAGGTGTGCTATTGCTGGGGAGACGTTAAAAAGCAAGGTATCTCAAGAATGGAAGAAAAGGTATTCAATGTACTCAGCCCTACTATGAAGCTAATTTATAGCCTTCATATGAAGGCTATAACACAATTATAGCACAAGAATAAGGGGAGGGAGGAGGATGGGTGGAGAGAAGGGAAATGGTGGGATCACACTTATGGTGCATCTTAGAAGGGTACACGTGAAACTTACTAAATGCAGAATACAAATGTTTTCATATAATAACCAAGAAAATCCCACGAAGGTTATGGCAAACAGTTGGATGAAAATATTTCAGATTGTATATGAAGCCCGCACATTGTACCCCATGATTGTACTAATGTACACAGCTATGATGTAATAAAAAAAAAATCTACACATAAATCTGTCTACAAGATACTGAAGAAGAAAAGCTGAAAATTTAGATAACGTTTCCAATGTATCTGATAAGATGTTCATGGGGAATCTTTTGCTCCATAACAAGGACATTTTATGTTTTTGATGGAGTGATAGTTTTATTCATTATATGTTAATCATGACTATATTCTATAAACAACAAAAATTAAAAATGGTTAATTTCCAATTTCCATTAACTAAGCAGTTTTCCTTGGTCTATAATTCCAAGACTATTATATTAATTTAACCTTTAGATAGTAGTAAAATCCATTCTGTTTTCTTTCTAGGAAAGAGAATTACAATATTAGTGATAAATTCTGAAGGACAGAAATCAAGTAAATCATGTCCCAAGCAGAATCATAAACTGACAAAGAGGACATGGACAACCACATGAAGTGATTGAATCCATTAGTCTATAATATATGTGCAAATGGCATACGCAAACACTTGTAATTAAAACAATTAAAGCAGTAATATTGAATAATCAATTTTTTGTCATCTGATGTGCGCGGATATTCTGCTTAAAAAGAAAGACAGGGAGTATACCCTTTTTTCTCTCCCCTATGCTGTGGTTTAGAGGAATTTCTTTATCTGTACAGAGACATGCAGAGGAAGAAACTTAATTGACAAGTAAGACACAGCTCATTAAGTCAATCATCTTTACATGACAGTGAATAGGACATTCATTCGTCACTCTGTCACCAAGCAGCTGTAAGAGGTAGTTTCAAATGTTGGATTTAGGACATCCAAAAGGCTTACGGTTAATTCTGTATGGTTATGGTTTCAAAATGCCTTCTTGGCTCCGCGCCTGTGGCTCAATGGGCTAAGGCGCCAGCCACGTACACCTCAGCTGGCGGGTTCGAATCCAGCCCGGGCCGGCCAAACAACAATGTTGGCTGCAACCGAAAAAGGGCCGGGTGTTGTGGCGGGCACCTGTAGTCCCAGCTACTTGGGAGGTGGAGGCAGGAGACTCACTTGAGCCCAGGAATTGGAGGTTGCTGTGAGCTGTGAGGCCACAGCACTCTATCCAGGGTGACAGCTTGAGGCTCTGTCTCAAAAAAAAAAAAAAAAAAAATCAAAATGCTTTCTTATAAAGAATGACTTAAAAGTTGGAATAAAAGTCATGCCAGAGCTTTTAGTGAATAAAGCCACTTTGGTGAGTATAATTTATATTTGAATTTTTATCTTTTAAACCAGATGTAGCAAATACAAAATAATATTTGCATCCTAAATGGGTATTCCATGCAAGAGCTAAAAGTGGAATTCTCAGCATCATTATGGCAAAGAAAATGACAAAAACACAAGATGTTATTCCATATATAAGCTTTCAACGTTCATCTTTCTCCCATTCACATAATTATTGAAATTGATTTTGAAAACTCATGTGCTTTACTTAGGAAAAACTTTACTAGCAAATATTTCTGCCCTTCTTTATGAACATTAACTATTGCATGATTATTTTTAAAATACACTTAAATTTTACTTTTTTTGACTTTCTAATCAGCTAATTAAATTCTATTCGATGCAAAGTATCCTCAGTACGCACACGCACATGTGCAAAGACATACATACCATGACTTCGTCTAGAAATTGTAGTGCTATAAAAGCCTGTCATTAAATTAGCTGTTCTCGATGGTGTATAAGAATAGCATTCCGTGTTCCTCAGGCATAGATAAGCAAATATTTTGATGGCTTTCTTGTTCCTGGAGTGGTCTTTGAAAGAAAAGTTTTATAGCACAAATTTCAGAAAAGGTAGGGGACAAGTAAGTTACATCATTTCTCCTAAAGGTAAAGAAGCAGTGTCAAGTCTTTCTCTGGGGCACTAGTGAAATACAGAACATCAATGTAATCATTTTGCTGTGATTTAAATCATGGAAAAGCCTACTAGTTTTCTACTGTTGTATCTGTTTCCCTGTGGGTTTTAGAATATGGACATTCAAAATGAAGTGGACATCTATAAGCTTCCTTTGTTAGGACGATGAGGTGACGCCATGTGAAAAGAAAGGACCAAAGAATCCTCTCCTCTGATACCATGGAACCTTCACACCACCTGAGAGAAGGCCACTTCTAGTTCTGTTTTGTACTTAAGCCACTTCTCATATTTTATGTGCGGAAAGGATGGAGTTGTATGTACTCCAACCTAACTTTAACTGGTTCAATGGCATGCTGCAATTGAAACATATAAAATTAATAAACAGCTATTATAAGTTAGAATAGGCTTTGGTAAAAAAAAATCATGTCTTTTGATTTCATAGAATCAAAATTCTGGTGAGAAAAATATCAAGTCAAAATTCATGATAAAAATTAATAATAGGAATAAATAAATGATGCATAACTACTATTTTAACAGAGTGAAAGGAGAGATCAGCATTTCTTATGAGGTTGGAGAAGGTAAGTGTAACAGACAAAAGGGTAATTTCCAAACAGATGGAATAATTCTCACTTATTCATTCAGCCATGTATATATTTATTCAATAAGAATTTATCAAGTATTAATTGTGTATTTATAGCCATGTTAGTTCAAGTGTCACTGTCTCAGTCATTTATTAATTGACATTGTTTCATAGTACACTTTGCCTCTCTCTGTGGCTTTCATTAGATTGTCTAGGCCTTGTAATACTTTGAGAGCCATTTTACAGATTAGGATCCTAAAGGTGAACTTAAAGTGAACTTAAAACAACTTAGTGAAGCTCATATAGCTAAAAATGGATAAACCAAGGCATTAGCCACATGATGCTAAAGTCTGCCCTACATATCAAGGATCTGCCCTTGTTCCTAAGAAGTTCACATTGTGGCAGAGAAGGCCAAGCAGGAGCACACACATTCTAATAAAAGGTAAACACTGGCATAATAAAGTATCAAGTATTTATAGTCGAGCAGAGAATGATTCTCCTGGATGGGCTCACAGTGGGAAGGGAGAAGGAAGTTCACAAAATAATTACCAATGAAGATGAAACTTGAAGGAAGTGTAAGAGTTCACAAGGCACAAAAGGAGAAAATGAACATTCTAAGAGGACAGGACATATACAGTGAGGCAAACAGGTGTAAAACAGCGCGCTTCCTCAGGACATTTCAGTGTGGCGGCAGCTGGGTTTGCTGTGAGGATCTAAGGAGACAGAGTGGAGGGATCCAAGGAGGGACTTTTAAGAAAGAGGGAGTGGCTCCTGGAATCTGTGGCCAGGCAGAATGTAAGAAGGGAGAGGACTGAGGGAGGGTCCTTGCATTTAATGATGAGGAAATTCTATGAAGGAACTTAGGAGTGGGAGAACGGAAGCAGATGAAACGGAAACGGAAACGGAACCGGAAACTGAACCGGTGAAAGTGGAGACAGTGATATTTTAAGACACTGGAAGTGAATGGAGTGAGGCATGTGACTAAAATTTGAAGGAAGAGACCTTCCTACTCCTGGGGGGTTGCATTTTAAGGGTAGAAAACAGTTCAGCCTATGTAGGGGAAGGCAATAGTGTGGAGGGAGCAGCAGAAAGACTATTCATGGCTCAGGTTCCTGGAGGAACAGGAAGAGAATAAAGGAGGCAGTACAGATGGGGAGCGCAAACATAAAACCGGCTGGACGATGTGCTCACCTCCAAAAAAGAAATGAAGAATCTCTAGGAAACAGAAAATCTCAGGGATGAAAAGATGCTACTGATTAGTCTAAGTTAAGGCAAATGAGTCAAAGATAATGACAAATGTTTTGCTACAGCTGCTCCAAGGAATTCAAAGGTCTTAAGGAATAAGTATAAGAATTACTAAGTAGTGTTGTGGGTCCAGCTAACATTGCAAATGAAAATACATATTATATAGACGCTGATGGGCAATTAGTACTAACATTAATTATTGACTGAAATAAAAATGGGAGCTTCATTTTACCTCTTGAGATAATGAGTAAATTTCTTTCTTCCTGACCTCATCCCAAGAGATTTGTCTTCTGAGTCTCAGCTTTTCCACTCGTGGCCCCTGTGTTGCCAGGCCAAAGACGGCAGCTGGAAGCTCAGGAGAGACCAGCGGCTGAGTGTGCTTTGTCTACTGTAGGAAAGCGAGGTGTGAACATGTTCATCCGTGGGGTGCTCGGGCAGTATGAGAGGCTGCCTCCTCGGAATGGCAGAAAAAATGACATTCGATGTGATCCCTGATCTGTGACAGCACCATAAAGTCCTACTATACAGGCTTCCGGTGGGGGGGGGGTGTAGAGTGATGATGGAAGATGTTGCTATAAGTAGATACGAGGGACTGGACCCACCTGAGCCCGAGAAAGGTGTTTATCTGATAGTGAGGAGGGACGCACGGACATCAGCAATAGTGCACATTTCCGCTGCAGACTGAACTTGTGATGTGGGGAGCAGCACCAGGGAAGAGATAGGACCTCCTGGCTTATGGATGACTGGCGCGCGCGCGCGCGTGTGTGTGTGTGTGTGTGTGTGTGTGTGTGTGTGTAAAAGGGATAGGGATACACTAATGGTGTGACCTTGAAAAAAGTCCTGAAGGCCATATTCCACACTGAATCAAAGAGGCCCACCACTCCCAAAAGAACAAGGCTTGAACAAAGCTCTGACCGTGATGGACTGTAAACGCCTCTGTTTTCCATATACCATATAAAATCTCTTCTCCAGAATAGTGTATAACTTGGGGGAAGGGGGAGATCTCATAAATATACATGAGATATAATTTCCAGCAACCTGAGGTAATTAGAAGTAGAATCGGATTTATCTACATATGAAAATAAAATAGGGTATTTCTTCCCAAATGTTATGGATCAAATTCATATTCTGACTCAGACAAACAATGTTTTGTGTTTACTGAACTTTGTATAGACAAATTTCTCCCTTGTACATCTTCCTCTTGCCTTAAGTTCCACAGACACACTTTACACACACACAAAATACAACAGATTCTCTCTTTTCTATGATGTAGTGTTTAATTTGCTTATCATTGTACCTGCACTGAGTATGTTAATAATGTTTGTCACACAACTTGCCGTTGTGACCAAAGAACAGGACTCTATAGACCTAAGCACTTTATATAATTACTACCCTTCACATTCCTACACAAAAGGACTTCAGATCTTTAGGAAATGAGGTCCTTAGGTGACCTCAGGAGACTTTTTGCATTCTTTAGCAAAGATAATCCTATTTTTTAAAATTTATTCTTGTTTTGTACATGGTCATTACAGGATCCACACACTTTTCCACTTATTTTTTTTTTTCTGTAGGCACAAACTTAGGTCTCACTTTGGCCTCAACTCAATAGCTACTTACCTGGCAATATTATGTGCTCTTAAGACCTACAGTGGGAAGCTCGAGCTTAAGAACTTGACCCTATTTCACCTATGTTATTGATTCACTAAAGATTTGGAAAAATGTCTTAAGTGCTATGCCACAAATATTTCCTTAAAATATGGCTGTATTAATATTTGATATGCTTCTTCTGCATGCTAAAAATTACATAAGTAGCTGTCTTGTGATAGAATTTTCGAGATTATTAACATATGATTATATAAAGAAAAGTTAGTCAAAGCCATCATGTATTAATGGTAGACTAGATGTATTATTCTAAATAATTCTGTAATGTAAATAAGAAATGACTACCATGAGGTTTAAACTGAATCCTCTCAGTGATTTACTATGTACTTTGAATGAATTGTACTTATCTTTAGCTCATTCTTCAATTTGTTTAATGGAAATATTTTCCTAAGTGAGCTAGTAGGGTTAACTTCCAATGCTATATTTATTTATTCTTATAAGCAACAGGAGAGAAAACATCATACAATCTCAAAAGTAAGTGTTTTTGAACTAATGATATTTCTTATAAACTACTTTGGCTAATTTTCTGATAATTTAGATCTTCCAGTAAGCCAGGAGTATGTACGGAGGTTACTATCACCTGGCATTAACAAACCACAAAACCTAATTTGAACGGAGCTGGAACATATTCTTCTAAGCAAAGTATCTCAAGAATGGAAGAAAAAATATCCAATGTACTCAGCCCTACTATAAAATTTATAGCTTTCATATGAAAGCTGTAACCCAATTATAGCCCAAGAATATGGGGAAAGGGGACAGGGAGTGAGGGGAGGAGGGAGGGTAATTGGTGGGACCACACCTATGGTGCATCTTACAAGTGTACATGTGAAATTTACTAAATTTAGAGTATAAATGTCTTAACACAATAACTAAGAGGGTGCCATGAAGGCTATGTTAACCAGTTTGATGAAAATATTTCAGATTGTATATGAAACCAGCACATTGTACCCCATGATTGCATTAACGTACACAGCTATGATTTACTTAAAGAAAAAAAAAAGAAAAAACCTAATTTGATATTATTCAGGACATTTGTTACTGCAGCAACAGGTGAATAGCTGCAAATTTAAAATATTTCCACATTGGGTGGTACCTGTGGTTCAGTGGTTAGGGCGCTGGCCCCATATACCGAGGGTGGCGGGTTCAAACCTGACCCTGGCCAAACTGCAACAAAAAAACAGCTGGGTGTTATGGCGGGCACCTGTAGTCCCAGCTGCTTGGGAGGCTGAGGCAAGAGAATCGCCTAAGCCCAGGAATTGGAGGTTGCTGTGAGCTGTGTGATGCCATGGCACTCTACCAAGGGCGATAAAGTGAGACTCTGTCTCTACAAAAAAAAAAAAAAAAAAAAAAGAAAAAGAAAAATTTCCACATTAACTAACAGTTGACTGGACTGTTACTAAATTGTCATGTCATCTGTTTCTCTGATCCCATCTTTTGAATTTCTTGTCCATCTGCTCACTGTTACAGCAAATAAGTGTACGTTAGACAAAAAAATTCCCATCCCTGCTTCTTAGTGTCTGAGACAAAATATGAAGAATTTTCAAAAGTCAACTGAGTCCCTTAAGTCTCTGTAAGTCCAGAAATTTATGGTTGAAATGATATTGTCATCACATCCTATCACCTGAACAAAGTCATTTGCTGTTGGGTTATTACAGGTCTCAGTTCAACAGCTCCACATTTCAACCTTTCGACTGGTCCCTGCCATCTACAGCAGTTTGCTACACTGCAATAAAATAACTGAACTGTTGGTATCAGCTGGGATTTCGGATTCACTTTTCTTGAAATTTCTGAAAAGTGGCTGGCTCACTAGGAGGGAAAATCCTGAAATATGTGGGCAAAAGATGAACAAAATAGTACAGCACATAATCTCGGTTTATAAAATCCCTGTTGGGAATTTGAAAGTGTCTACATAATCCCTGGGGGGGAAGGCCGCATCTGTATCACTGAATCGTGTGTGTGTTTCTGCTATCACAGCATTTTGTGACGAATGCTCAACTATTCCCAAGAAGTAAATATGCACTTTTATAATACAAAAAGTTTAACAAAATACCTGAAGTTAAACATATTTCTGTATTTGTTCAGATACACAGTAAAAAATAATTATAAAATATAGCACAGGTTTTATTAAAGGTCTTTATTTCAATATATATTATAAATAGCACCAATGCACAGTATATGGATTTTCTGATAATTACACATTTTACTTATCTAAAACATTTCAATATAGATTTCTAGATAAATGAATGATGTCCAGTTCTCATAAACCTTATAGACCTTTTACTATTTCAGTAGTCTTTAGTGATCTTTCAATTAGAATATTTGTTTGACGCATAAAATATATTTCTAAAAAGCACACAACATTCTGGGATACATGAAAATAGCTAGTATCATTAGATTTAAGATTTTTGTTATAGTATGTCATTAAGTTTTCTTAGGTAGAAATAAATAAGACATTTTATAATATTCATTTTAATTGCTTTCTTTTTGTTACTAGTTGTAATTAAATTTGCTGTAATGATTCACTACAAAGTAAATGTCTGGAAAGTTCAATCAGTAAAATATTTCACATGATCCAGAGAAAAAGTACAAATTATTATAAAATAAGTTGGCTTGGCACCTGTAGCTCAGTAGCTAGGGCGCGAGCCACATATACCGGAGCTGGCAGGTTCGAATCCAGCCCAGGCCTGCCAAACAATAATGACAACTACAACCAAAAAATAGCCAGGCATTGTGGTGAGCGCCTGTCCTGTAGTCCCAGCTACATGGGAGGCTGAGGCATGAGAATTGCTTAAGACCAAGAGTTTGAGGTTGCTGTGGGCTGTGACGCCATGTCACTCAGGGTGACATCTTGAGACTCTGTCTCAAAATAAAATAAATTAAAATAAAATAAGTCTTGATTATTTTATTGAATTGATCATCTAGCCTCATATTCAAAGCCAATCATGTATAATAGAGAAACATAAGGCAGAAATTATAATGTTCTGGTAATATCAAAGTAAACAGAATTTTTAGACCATAATGGAGATTGCTTAATTAAGAAAGAGGTGTTGTATGGTACAGAATAGTGCAATTGAAGGTGTAGGTGGATGAGAATGATGGGAGTTGCTAAAAGCTGACAATTGTGATGATTAGAGAGGAGAACATCAGATACAAGGATAGCCACAACTATTTAAATCACTGAAATCACTGCTTTATTGGATGTGTTTTTCTCCATGTTTTAGTTAAGCCATGCCTCTTACCAGCCATTGACAATTGCTTCCTACCACTCCCTCCCATACCACGTGGCTCAAACATCCTTCCTTAGAAATAGAGTGAAGACCAGACATAATTCAAGTCTAGCTGGATGTCTCTTTAGTGCATTATGATAACCCCCAAGTCAAAGAATGAAGCCCACCACCTCCCACTAGGTGCAGATGAAGACAGGTATTAAGGATGGAGGCTTCTGCTCACGTTTCCCAGAGGACAAGTAAATCATGTCACAAAAGATATATTCCAGCTTAATACAAAATGAAAAACACCTCTTTTTCCTTTGTTTCAATTTATTCTGCCCAGTTTTAATATAATGCTCAGGTGGGTGGCATGGTGGTTTTGATGGTGGTGAGTGGCACAGTGTCAGAGAGAGGATATATAATCATTTCTACCCTGGAATGCTAGAGCAAGTGTCTCAGTTTATCGGAGAGCTGTGAGAACAGACTACCATACACTGGGCGGCTTAAATAACAGAACATTAACCCTTAGACTTCTGGAGGCTAAAAGTCCAAGATCAAGATGTCAGCAGTTTGGTTATTTCCGTGGTTTGTAGAAATATCTAGGTAATTATTAAAAGTACATATTAGTGTATTTCACTTTCAAAAAAGAGAATGATTAGAACATGGTTCTTTCATTTGCTATTTGAACACATTTTATTGGATTCCATTCAGGAAAATTAACATTCCCTTGGGAAATCACTCTATTCACAACACTGGGCTAAGTATGAAATAAATAGATCTTATCATAAAATTCATATCCACAAATGCATCAGTATAGCTGTGTTTACAAGAATCTACTTACATTTAAAGTCATACAGATCCAGAATAGAAGACATCTCTTATGCTGTTGAAAATAAGCTCTTATTAAAGAAATACAGCTTTATTATTCAAAGGTAGCAGTGCAACCTAGGAGAAAAGGAATATAAAAAGCAAGGTAAAGGAGGAGAAGGCCAGTGATAGAAAGGCAGAAAGATGTGACTTAAATCTCGCATAGGCACTGAAGTGTGACATGGAGGCCGGACCCAGGAGGAAACTACCGCCGAGATCTGCCATTCTATGAGCATATGTGAATGACTGAGCCGTGGGGAAATGCCCGGACCAACAGCGCTGGAGGTTGAGAATCTGCAGTTTGACCTGGTTGTGTCTACCTGATGCTTCAGCAAAAATGCAGGCAAAGCTCTACGGGAAGGAGCTGCAGTAACATCATTAGACCAGGAGGAATAAGCTGCAGCAAGATCATTATACCAGGAGGAAGAAGCTGCAGTAACCGCCTTAGAAAAGGAAAGGTTGTCTATTTACAACCCAGACGATGGCAGAATCTCAGCTCACAGCTAACCAGGAAGAGTTACATACGTTTAGCAAAATCTTTTATTTCCTGAAATGGCCATGGATTGACAGATAACATACAGGTAGCATAAAAATGAGAGGAGCCGGAAAGATGATATTTTTGCATTTTAAATGTTTATAGAGAGATATTTCTCCAAAGAAGATATACAAATGGCTGAGAAACACATGAAAAGATAATCAGCATCACTAATTCGGGGAAATACAAATCAGAACCACCATGAGATACTACCTTGCACTCATTGGGATAACTATCATCAAAATAAACAGAAAATGACAAATTTAGTATGGATGTGGAAAAATCAGAGTTTGTATGCACTATTATGGGAATGTAAAATCCCACAGCCTCTGCAGAAAACAGAATGCAAGTCCTCAGAAACTAAAAGTAGAATTTGCACATGATTCAGTGAATTCACTTCTGGGGATATACCCAAAAGAAATGAAAGCAGGGTCTTGGAGAGATATTTGTATACCCATGTTTACAGCAGCTTTATTCAGCAAAACCAAAAGGTGCAAGAAACCACATTTCCATTGATGATGGATGAATGGATAAACAATTCGGTATATACATATCACAGAGTATTAGTCATCCTTAAAAAGGAAGGAAATTCTGAAACATACTACAACTGAACAAACCTTGAGGATTTAAGCTAAGCTGATGACAGAAAGACAAATACTGTATGATTCCACTTATATGAAGTACCTAGAGTAGTCAATTCCAGAGGGGCATAAAGTAGAATGAAGTTCCCAGGACAGGAGGGAGGAAGGATTGGAGAGCTGTTTAATGAGAAGAGAGTTTCAGTTTTACAAGATGAAAAGTGTTCTGCAGGCGGATGGTGGTAAGTAATGGTTACAAACATCATGAATCCATTTAACACCACTGATGTGTATACTTAAAAACGTCATGTAAGTGTAAAGTGAAATAAAAAACAGTGGAGATGATGACCTTTATGTGTATTTTGCAACAATAAAAAATTTACAAATTGAAAAAGAGACCATGGAGAGCTTTTACAATGCTTGACAGGATGCAGTGTTGTGTAATAAACAGTGTTGACTTTGAAGACAGATTGTCTGCCTGGGTACAGTAGTCATCAGTGAGAACATAGGGATCTTGCTGTGACTGACTTCCCTCATTTGCAGGGGCTGGTAATAGTGACTCCATTGTGGGTCACTGTGATAACCAGATACCCAGGAGGCACATAATAAAAATTAGCTATCATTATTTCAAATACCTGTTTGTGGAGAGCAGGCTGAATGATCTACAGAACCACTTAAGTTGGAAGGATGGCTGTGGACTTGATATCACGTCATCTGCCTGTAGGAGGCGAATTATGACTACGTAGTGGGAGAGCAGGATCCCAGTACACAAAACAGGAGCAGAAAGAGAGGAGCCCAGAAGCCCGAGACTGTGCAAACATAAACCAGAGAAGGAGGCCTGCCATGCAACTAAAAGCAAAGTCTATTAAGAAAAGGAGAAAGCTAGAGGCATCACCAGGGAGAAGACAGGCTGAGCTGGAGAAGGAGATGTCCGTAAATCAGGAATTTTAAACTACATTTCAGAGGAAATGAATTTAACACTTTAAGCAATGATAGATTTCTGCAGTGACAAGAAAAAAAGGAGATGAAGAACTAGATTGGCTCTAGGATGGGGGGTAGAAATGAAGTGCCAAGTAAAAGAATATTTCAAGGTTCAAAGAAAGGGCTGTAACCATAAAGTGGAAGAGAGTGTTCAATATCATAACTCTCTTGAACACAGTAAGCAATGTAGGAGGAAAAATTCAATTCCTTAAATTCCTACACATTAACGCTTGTATATGTGATCCAAATATATGTTGAAAGACAAAAGATGAAGTGTGCTTGTTGAAAGAATATAAAGAACTAGGATAATGGTCACAGGGATTAAGTTTAAAGTTTAATAAACACCTGCAACAATAGCAAATGTGCCTCTCATTCCAGGGACTCCTGTCAAGTGTGACCCCGAGGCTCAGTGCACACCTCGGGATGATGAGAGGAGGAGAAGGTGGAGAGGGATGGGGAGGGTAGAGAGCAGGCCAGAGTGCTCGCCATTTTTTGTCAAGCATCCTATCTACATCACCAAAGGAGGTGAAAAGAACAAAGGCAATTCCTACTCCCAAGCCAACAACATTTACAAAGATGAGATGTGTAGTTTCTAAATCATTTCTCAGGACATAGGATGCCCTCAACAAATATTTGATGAATGAATGAGCAATTCAAGCTCAATTTAATGTTGTATCTTTAAAGACGTAAAGCCTGGAAATTGTTGCAAGACTGCTGCTTCCATTCTTCATGAACATAAGAATGAAAAAAAAAAAAAAGAGAGAGAGAGAGAAAGAGCCTAAAAAGACATTCAAAAGTTGGCATTGATTCAAACAAAAGTGCCTCTATACCGGTGGTTTTCAAAGTGTTATATGAGGCTCTTGGGAGTCCTCAAGACCCTACCAGAGGATCAACACCGCTTTCACAATGTATCTGAAATATTATTTCCCTTTCCCTATGTTGTTGCAGTAATGTTACGAACGCCACAGTGGGTAAAATTACATGTGCCTTAGTCCTAACCATAGCGCTGGCACTGGTCAACTCTCAATGGTCACAGATTTACTCTTTGACAAGTAAACAGATATAAAATCCAGTTTCATTTGGGAATAGCCTTGATAAAGCAGTAAAAATATATATGTGCAGATTTTATTCATCTTAAACCCTTGAGGAAACCCTTCTAATACCCTATGTGACATAATGAGAAGTCTGCATAAAGCATTCGTGTGACTGAGATGTGAGCAGATCTAGCTGTGTTTTCTCCCTCAAACCCCAACCACATGGAAGAGTGACTAACAGAAGCTGGTAATTTAGATTTGAGTATCTTACAGACATTCTCTCAAAAATAAATGAAATGAGCCTATTTCTTAAAGGAAAACAGAATTATACTACTTGTTAAATTTAATAAAATTCAAAATTTCAAGCAGAAATGGAATTTTAAAAAGATATATGGCACGGATAACTTGATAGGTTCCCGACCCTGAAAGAGTTTTTGATAAAACCAATGAAGATATTAATGAATATGATGTTTTCATATATATAATGAAATATCTCACATTTTAACAATTTGCATAATTCAGCCAATCAACATTTTCTAAACATGAATGCTTAGAATGTTACAAAATCATTCATAAGTAAAAATACATTCAAAGAGCACATCGGCTCTATAGATTTTAATTTACCAGACTGAAAAGTTTATTTGTAAGATTTCAGATTCCCCACTGCAACTAACACTTAAGAACTATTTTTCAAGTTTATTGTAGTATCAAAAAAATCTTTCCCTTTCCAACTCTATGTGTGCACGAGACTAGATTTTCTTCTGAATATAGAATTTTCTAATAAGATAGGAATAAAACAGATTTGTACAAGCGTAAAACCTTCTTAGGAAGGTTAGTTCTTAGTACCTTCTTAGGAATTTGTTTTTGTCTGATAAAATAGTTATTTTTTTAAATTAATTAATTAATTCACTTTTTTGCAATTTTGGCCAGGGTCGGGTTTGAACCTGGCGCCAGCCCCATATACCAGAAGTGGCAGGTTCAAAATAGTTATTTTTTAAAAAATGTTATGTTAGCGCTTACTGGATTTACTTCGTATTACAATTTTTAAATAAATAAACATTGTAATTTGTCTAAATTTCTCACACAGCAGCCATGAATATACATAACTTATAGAGACAAAGTTCTGTGGAACCTTCACTAATTTCATAAGTGAAAGCGGTTCCTGAGTTCAAGAGGTCTGACAATTGCTTCTGCAATCCTCTTAGCTAACAACAAGGAAGACTCAAGAACGAGACTTTGTGCTATTGAAGGCTGAATTTATGGACCTGCTTTATCTGATTTTATATTCAGCTTTCTGATTTGTTTTAATTCTTTCTTTTTTTTTTTTTTTTTTTGCAGTTTTTGGCCGGGGCTGGGTTTGAACTTGCCACCTCCCGCATATGAGGCCAGCGCCCTACTCCTTTGAGCCACAGGCGCCGCCCTGTTTTAATTCTTTTGGGTTCTGATTTCTGATCAATAGCCTCATCCTTCCCAATGCATAGCCCCTAAATGCTTCCCTCTACCAGACCTCTGCCTGGGGTAGTGTTTTTACTTTAGGTCTTGGCTTCACTTTACCCTTGGCCTGTGGGTCATGTTTGCTCTGGAAGTCAATTCTGGCCCAGCAGAGAAAATACCAGAACCTGTCCATATGCCTGTTATCTGTAAAGAGACATACATTTGCCTTACAGTACTGAATGGTACTTGCAACCTTAATGATGTTTCATTACATTACCTTCCCAAATTCTAGTAACATTTCTAACTTATAAACTAATATGATAATATAAAATCCTCCATGTCAGTAAGCCTGAAACTTTCTCATATGCAAGTAAGGTATTTGAGATCAACATCCAGGAAATATCATTTATTAATATTAATGATCTAAATAACTATCATGTATGTTGGAAAAGCTGCTTCCTGGCCTGTTGGACTCGTGTACTATAGAAGATCATGAGCTCTGCAGGCTTGGCATTTTTTCTTTGTGATCACTACACTTCAAATCTTTTGTGGCCCAAAATACCATAAGCTCTTTCAAGTAAAACAAATAACTTATTGGCAAGCAGAGTTACTGCTCATACACAGTAAGATCCCAAACCCATGTTATTTAATGATCCATAGAGAGAGACTGGCTACATCACTATAAAAAGTTTATAAGCATAACAACACACACCCTGCTTGAAAATCCAACCGTGGTATTTGCCGAAACGATCACCAGGTTTTTCCTATTTTTCCTAAGATTTTGTGCAAAGTTGCAAATGCTGCATTCAGTAGCAAGTTTTCCAGAGCGTCTCATTACTGCCAACTAAGAGGCTTTGTTCAGCTCACTGTGGCCCTGCCTGTTTGCACTTTGACTTTTTCTTCACAGTCCTGAGCTGCTATAAAGAAAGAAGATAAAAACGAAATAAAATTAAAGATGACATTCCCATGTAACTTCCTCAAGAGGAGAACCCACAGTTGTCAAAATTGCTAAAGAAAAAAATATTAAGCTATAAATACAAATCTCTGTGGTTGCTTCAGTATCGTGTTATGGAAGTGATAAGGTAGGAAAATGAAGTGAGAAATACAAATGTTTCCCCTTGAGCAATAATTTTTCTGGCTTCACTTGGCCTACATTGCCATGGAGGAATTCAGAAAATCAGGCATCTAAAAGCAGCTTCCTTGTAATGCTGCACCTGTTGTATGAAAAAGGAATGCATCTGGAATGTTAAACTTTTTGTAGCTAAACTAACATTAATTAATATTTAGATGCTTATGAACTAATCCTCATCTAAATGTGGAATAAATAGTAATGAGTCTTGTGGTCTGGAAATAAAACAATCTAATAATATCAGATGGAAAATGAAAGACATAAATAGCTCCTCAATGAGCTTGCAACCCCTACTTGTGCATATGCAAAATTACAGCCCTGGAAAGATGACATAGGTCATCAGCTATCTTGTTATTTCTGAAAAATATATAGTTGCTGTTGGAAAAAAACACCTATAGATTGGGTAACATTAAAAATGTGCACGTTTACATGTTGTGAGAAACAAGTGAGTCATTTCTCACAAGAAAATTACAGTTCGCTTTAATTCAGTGAACTTTGCAAAAGTGAAATTTTGCAATTTTTCTGTTCCTTATGGGGGAAAACAATTATTAAGTACAGCCTAGATTTGTGAGAGGAGTGGTTAGGAAGATGATAAGCTGTGTGTCCAGCCCTGGAAACCAAACTGTCCCTACTCTAATTCTCCTTTGTTAGGTAAGAACATACCTGGGAATCAGGATTACTTGGGAAACGAATTGTTTTTAGTGATCATTTCCTGTTTGGACTAAACTCAGCTAATAATAAGGAACAGATTCTGAGGACTTTCCACAAATAGTGGTGATCATTTAGGTTACCTACATGGAAGAACAGGGTGCCAAGGAAAACAAAAATACTACTTTTGTTGTTTTTTAAATACAGGCTTATTGTAGTAGGAGCAAGGGACCGTCAAATATTTCTCTGAATTATTCATTTGAATTTTTACTGCAGGGATACTACAGATGAAAATGAGGCTGGGACTTGCACAATACTCGTTATTTTTCTGGGTAGAGTAGGAGAGACACACGTACTTGGTGAGGGGGCTGCTCGATGACGGCCTTTAGCACACACAGCCCCTTCCATTGTATTTCTTGAAGTCATATTTTTGCCTCTAGTACCTATTATGATAACTTTCCATAAGCATTTGGTTTCATAAAGATTGTTACAACTGCAGTTTGGGGAATAATTGAGTATTTAGCCAACCCCTAAGTCAGCACCCTTCAAAATATGATCCATTTGCACCTCACAAATGAAAAGGACCAGTTCCTAAGGCCACCCATCTAAACCTACTAAGCCAGGATCTCTGGAGAGGCACACTCTGGATAATTTTTTCCATAGTAAAATTTGAAACCTATTTTTCTAGATAAGGATTTACATTGCTTTAGGTCAGGGGTAAATTATTTTCACAGATAGGAACAGATTGTTACCACAAAAGCAATGACTTGCAAAATACCGTTGAATTTATTAAAGATTAAAGTGAAATAAGAAACTGGCTGTCTGAATTTTAAGCAATTATTCTTCCATTACACTTTACTGACCCTATGCAGCATCCCCCAGCATTCTTACAGACACAGCTTTCCTGGATCAAGAATAAAGGATCTAATAGTAAGTGAATAGTCATAATCTATTTCCATGATTCCTCTGTTTCAGGCATTCAGCTGCGTGGAAAAAGAAGGGAAGCTATTAATTTTGAATACTTTAAACTCTCCACTTTTGCAGCCCTGCAAGGATGCTGTGCTCCTGATTGTGTCATCACTATATTCCTATTTGTAACATTTTCATTTTAGTCTTTCAAAAAGTGGCATAAACAAATTTCCACGCATTCAGCAAACATTAACCTGTAACAACTAATAGAAACATGTAAATCACAGCTACCTACGGATTTCTTACAGACTACAAATCTAATTCCCATTTATGAAGTGGATGCCAGCAGTTTATGTAGGAAATAATATATCCTTTTAAATTTTGTGCCTTTAATTTGGCTTCTCATCTAAGTGTTCATAGCGCTTTAATTCCATCGCATTACTCAAAGATATATATTTCCCTGGGGCATTTTAAAACTGTAAAATCTCATGGAAGGTTTCAGAAGAATTCAAATGTTAGGGGATTACTTTCTTAAGTCTCAGATTTAACCATAATCCTGTTAGCAACGGGTAAAGAACAATATTATTGTTTTTCAAAGTTGCCTACTTGCGTGCATGTGTGTGCGCACCTTGCTATAATCAATGTTCCATCCCAAGAGACTTGAAACTTTTTAATCTTACTCAATACCCCAAAAGCTATATCTAAATCAGCTTTATCTCCTTTCCTATTTTGTCTTCCAATAGAAAAGGAAGAGAAGATGAAGTTTCTTTATTCTACTACAGTGTCAAGGACGCTCAAAACTCTGAAATAAGAAATCAGCATCTAAACATATTCAACACCAAGTTGCCTTCACCCAATTTGTAAATCAAACCAAGAGACCTCATCAGAATAACTGAAAGCCCCGAAAACCAGCTCTTCCAGGCTGCATCAAGAAATGCTGAAATGACACATGCTTGAAAGACTCAAAATTTGTTTCCCTGTCATTGCATTCTCTGATGTTCTCATTCTGTGCGCAGAGCGCCAGTCACGGGAAAACACTGTGCCCATCAGGAGAAAGGGGAGAGTGACATGCAAAGTTTTATTTTTGATGTTGGTTGTGGTAACTATAGAACCGTCACCAAGCCCAGTCTACATGGCTTTAATGATAATCCGCAGCATTTCATAAAACTGGTGATAAAAGACAACAGAGGTCTGAGAGTAAAGAGCCTCAAAAAGAAAGAAAAATGGGGGGTAAAACTAACAAATCTTGGCAGATTCAACAAGAGATTAAAGTCTTTAGCAGGTACTTCTTTTAGATTGCAAACATAGAGAAAGGAGAATAATGTGTATTTGCCACCTGAAAATAGGCAATAACCTTCTTGTCTTTTATATCTAATAGAATGTAAGTTCTCCTGTCAAGACGTCACCATTATTTTCCCAAGGTTACATTTAATGAGTAAGTACGTATAAGTTTGTTCAGCCTTTTTATTTCAAGTCATAGCACACACAGTGACAAAACATTTTGGTTTACTATTCATTAGTCAAATGGATTGTTAATATTCATCTTGACGTGTATTCATATTTGGGATTATTTGATTTGCTAAAAGCTTAGAATACTTATACAGAGCAGAAAACTTGTATCTGTATTGCTAAGCTACAATAAATTACCTCAAGTTTAGGCTATTATCTTAAAAGATATTTTAGACTTAGAAAAACACATATTACTTCCATCTGGTAAACAGCAACTACTTAAATATTTATAAATATCATATCGTAATTCATGTGTCACACATGGTAGTGATATTCAATTTTGTGTCTCCCAATTAAAAGCCATTATGTACTGCAAAATACAGTCGCCCATTTGTGTATCTAACAGGAAAACAAATGATTTCTTTAATATCTCCACAGGGATTACTTTCTCATCCTGCTGTGCAAATAATATCAATATAATATTGAAGGAGGTAAAACACCACAGCTTACTGAAGTCTGTTGATGTTTATTTTGAATAACCTAACAGAACAAATTGTTTCTGCATGGGGTTCAGGTTCATAATTGCTGATCTCAATTTTTCTTTTAAACACTTGATCAGCTGCATGGTCAGAAATTGTGTAGCATTTAGATAGCTTTCCTAGGAATAAAGTTTCTAGTTAAGGAATACACATAAAGAGGCCATGAACAACTTCAATAAAGACTCTAATTCACTTATGTGCCTCAAATATAAACCATACATTATTTAACCGCATCTAATGGCTTGTTGTTAATTTATAGTAGAACATGAATTTGCATGCACTTAATTCGGTGATGGGATATAAATAGATCCCAGTCCAAATCCAGCTACTTTTCAGATGGAAAACATGTAAAGGTACGGGCGAACTAGAGACCGTCTCAAAACTTCACATTACAAAAGAAGTGTTGAAATGTCTTTGACCATTTCTCAGCACAGGAAAAAAAAATAAATATAAATTTCTCTTGAAATTTACTATTTTTAGTTTTTCTACAACAGATGGCCAGACAATGGAATTAAGATGTTTAAAGTATTTTATCTTTATCAGGGTAAGTCAAGAACAGAATCAAACATGGAGAACGGCTTTCTCTGGTTTCTCCAATCTGTTTTGAAGCTGGCCTATGTCTTCATTTTATGTCCATCATAAGATCACCTCCTCTTCTATTCCCTGACTATATTCCCTTAACTGTGGGACTGTATTGTACTGTCAGTGATATAGCAAATATTCAGTCAGTTAAGTGCATTTATATGGTCCACTTTAAAATTAGTGCTTTATGTTTTTATACAAGTCCTTCTTTAATCATGTTCACTAGAGTAGGTCTATGGTCCTCCTCAGCCTAAAAATACATTCCAATATCTTCAATACCAAAATCATTTTCTTTGACACTTCTGTCTCCTATACTTTCCTCAAATAGAAATGGACATAAAAATTCCTTATAGACTGTAAGTCATTATGGAAAAATGTGCTTTCTCCTCGTGGCCTATTCATTCAAATAGGTATTAAGAAGCTGCTGTTTGCCACATGCCATTCCAGTATTTCTCAGCATGTGGTCTAAGGAACCCAATGTTCCCTTAAACCCCCAGGGGTTACAACGGGAGGTCAAAACTATTTCTGTAATAATAATAAGATGTTATTTGCCTTCCCACTCTCATTGTTTTAGGATTATACTAGTAGAGTTTCTGAATGACTGCATGAACACTGACTTAACTTGAGTTAAGTAAATGCTTGAGTATTTCTGAGTTTTTAAATTTTCTCAGCTTTAATTATCACTGTGGTAAAAATAATTGGCTATTATCCCACAAAACAGGGTCTAGCAAACATTTTCTGTAAAGGAAAACGTAGTAAATAGTTTATATTTGAAGTCAGGCGGTCTCTGTCCCTACTCAACTGTGCTCTTACAGAGAAAAGAGATACAAAAACAAAACACGTCCGTAGCTCTGTTGTAATACAACTTTATTTATGAAAAGAAGACATTGTTGTATTTAGCTTGCAGGCTACAGTTTGATGACTCCTTATATAAATAAAAGGTCTCTGGGTTCTCGATATTTGTATTAATTTTTATTATTTAAAAATATTTAGGGGGTACAAATGTTTTTGGTTACATGTGTCAATTTTGTTATGCTTGAGTACTGAACCCCATGCAGAAACAATTTGTTCTGTTAGGTTATTCAAAATAAACATCAAACATCAGCCAGAGAGTGCTCCTTGTACCCATCAGGTGAGTTTTCCCACCTCCTCCTCTTTCCCCCGACTCAGCACACTTGATTCCCATGACTTGTACTTCCCTCTAGACACGTTTGTGCTCACAAGTTAGACCTAATTTAATAATAAGTGCAAGTGGTGTTTGTTTTTTCCATTCTTTAGATACTTTAGGAAATTGTTGCAATAGGCCTTATTTCATACTTCTTCATAGCAAAGTAGTACTCTATGGTATACATGGATCTCATTTTGCACATCCATTCGTGAGTAGCTTGGCCCTTGTGTTGGTTCCAAATATTTACAATTGTACATTGGACTGCAATAAACATTCTTGTGCAGATATCTTTTTTATAAAATGACTTATTTGCCTTTGCCTAAATACCCAGTAGTGTGATTGATGGATCAAATGGTAGGTCTACTATTTGTTCTTTGAGTAATCTCTATACTATTTTCTATATTTTTTAAGAATAAAGGGGTTCTGAGATCAAGAACTTTGAAAACCACTGTAGAAATCTTCCAAAGTTGAATTACGCCTGTGATCTGCACTTGAAGAGTTACTTAGCAGGAAAACCAGACACAATATTTAGGGATCTCTGTCATAGTTGAGACAGTGGAAGAGGGAATGAAGTGGGAAGGAGAATGTACACACTCAGTGCTTCCTCTTTTTTCATCTTTTAAGATGTCTATCTATATGGACATCTTTGTACGTAGAGTGTAGGAAATGTTTGGGGAAAAAATTGCCACTGCCTTTTATCTAATTATTCTCAAATTTTAGTGAGATTCAGAATTATCTGGGAATAGGGAAATGGTCCTACTTTAAAAATTCTAACTCTGATGGTGGATTTCACCTTATAAAACCTGCCTTGTCAGCCAGCGGGACCTCATTCAATTTTGATGCAGGAGGCAGTGGGAAAAACTAATGCACAGTCACATATTAGAAACAGCATTCTAAACCTTACCCATAGACTTTCCTGAACTAGCATTCTACTGTCCTAAATATAAGTAGCTCCAAGCCTGTTTCTCTAGACACCTTTAGTTCTTCTTGTTTATAAATGTTACTATAGGCCTGTTCACCCAATGCGATCTACTTTTAGCTCATCTGACTTCATTCCTCTAGCTGTTTATTCTCTTATGCAGCCTGTAAAAGTTAGTAATAAACACAGAAAGCTTAGATCACCTTACTTTTGCATTTTGAGGTATTTTTCTGCCCTCATCTTTTTAAAATGTTGCCATTTTGAGCAGCATCTTCCATCTTCATTATTATTTTTAATATCTTTATTCTTACCCCTTGGCCTATCTCCTTACAGAAAATTTTACTTGCCATTGAACACTGCCTTATCATATTATAGCTATGTGCTTAGTTGACTTAGTGAGATGTTTTCATCTCTGTTGTGTTACAGAGTCGCTGACACTCAGAAGCTACTAATTCCACACTCACTGAATTTAGAGAAGAAGGTCTCACCATGTATTTCCAGTGCATACTAGCAAGGCAATTTTATTGGACACATTTTCAAGTGCTAAGCTTTTATTATACTTTGTTCCTAAGACACTCAACCATGTCCCTTAATGCTTTCTCATCCTTTGTTCTCCACCCCTATCACCAAGACCACACAGACCTAAACAGCTAAAACAGGCCTCATTAAGATAAAATGCAGTGTCCAGAAAGCACACAGAACTATATTAGTACGTTTTGAAACAGTCACACAGAAGTGAGGGCTCAGGGGTAAAACCCACTGTTGATTTGTTTCAGCACGTTCTGTTGTCCTGTTCAAACAAATGTACACAAACCCTTCAGTGGGGTTAGTCCCTGACCCTCCATTGGTATAAGACTGTTTTAATATCCCTATAACCGAGTAGTTCTCTAAAGCCCTTTCTCTGTCTGAGATAACATACAGGCGTGTCTGAAATTATTTGCATAAAGTTTCTCTTCTCTGATGCAATATAAGCTTCTTGAGGGAACAAACTGTCTGTGTTCTTCATTACCATAGCCTCTGATATAGTGATTGACTCAGAAAAGACATTTGCCCACCACCTGGTATTATCCAAACTCCCATTCCCTCACTTCTGCATCTCATAAAAGGACTAAACTTCATGCCAGAATGTGTTGATGACCCGTAGACAGGTTCCATCATTCTCATGTCAAATGATGACACTATTTAAGGCCTAAATGAAATCAAAAACAAAACTGGAGACATTTAAAATGTTTATGGTAAAAGAACGGCTTTATTATGACTCTGCTTGAGACAGTAAATAAAATTCTTCTCATGAACTGAAACAAAATACATGAAATAAAAATCAAAAGAAAATCCAAACATCTTATATACCTCCCCATATTATTGTAGGAAATATTGCTGATACGCACTAGAATGATAACAGCTTTTTAACCCAGTGCTCTCATTTGTTCCTTACGTAGCAATATAAAAATAAAGACAAGGAGGGAATGCTGAAGGTTGACACTGAATAAGAAAAATAATATTTTCTTAACCGACTCTACCATAACTAATGTTTTCAAATTAATGCTTCAAAAAAACGGACTTGGGGGGCCCTGAGTTATCTACATGAATCTATCTGAGTTCAATGGGTATCTTAAAAGACCCTTTTAAAAAGCATCTTGTTTTCCCTAGAATGGTTGTTCTTGCAGAAGTTAAAAATGTGCATGTTTGATTATTCCCACTGTCTGAATAAGGATATTATAAATAAATTTCTACATAGAATTAAAAAAGATCTTGCCTGGGCTCCAGGGCAAGAGAAATCTGAAAAGTTGTTCACTAACATTATTGTCATCGTTACGGTTGCATGAAAGAACAGCTATTCATACTTAATAGCCCTTTGACAGGGTTTCGGGTTGAAGTGTGGATATCTGTCAGTACACTCCAGAGTACTGTACAACCTTGGGCTCTGATCAGTTTTTAATACAAATACGACTTTTTCTTTTTTTAGACGGAATCTGACTCTGTTGCCCTGGGTAGCGGGTCATGGTATCACAGCACACAGCAACCTCAAACTCTTGGGTTCAATACATTCTCCTGAATCAGCCTCTTAAGTCGCTGGGACTACAGGCCCCTGACACAATGCCCTGCTAGGTATTCTATCTTGTGTAGAGATGGGGTCTTGATCTTGCTCAGGCTGGTCTCAAACTCCTGAGCTCAGAAAACCCACCCACCTCAGCCTCCCAGAGTGCTCCGATTACAGGCATGGGCCACCACACTTGGCCAAAATCTGATTTGTATTAAGCAGTAGTTGTGAAAAACTATCCGGCATTCATCTCAAATATGTTATTACTACCTTGACTTTCATCCTGGAAGTATCTTGATAGTCTAAATTTTGCCTGTGACTTAAAGTGAATCATCAAGAGCATGAAAAGCTAGCCAGCATTGCTGTGGTGCCTGTGACTATTGTTCATGCTGTGTTGAATGACTCTTATATTTCTGCTGTGCACTCATGTATGCTTTAAGAATCAACTATTGGACATACTTTATTAAAGTATTCTAGGGATTTTGTTATAATAACACCCACTGAATCTTTAAATGTTCCTTTCAAAATGAGTTGAGATTTCTCTATGACATGACTAATTTGGCTTGTTTTATATTTTTCTAACAGGCACTATGAATACTGTAATTTTTCCAGTTCATTCATGACTCTGCATACATGGCTATATGAAGGAGAAAGCATAGCCAGATTCTGGGCCTAAATAGATTTCGTCTTCATATGCTAACCTTTCCTTTAGTTTTTATTTTCTGAAGTCTATTATTTTTATTCTCTAAGTACTCAACTATTTTATCTTTTATATATAAAAATACATATGCATTAATAGCCAAAACTAATATTTCTTAAATATATGTACATATCTATCTATCTAGGTAGGTAGGTAGGTAGATAGATAGATAGATTTATTTATTTATTTTTTTTTTTTTTTTTGAGGCCGAGTCTCACTTTATTACCTTCGGTACAATGCCATGGCATCACAGCTCACAACAACCTCTAACTCTTGGGCTCAAGTGCTTCTCTTGCCTCAGCCTCCCAAGTAGCTGGGACTACAGGCACCTGCCACAATGCCTGGTTATTTTTTAGAAATGGGGCTTGCTCTTTCTGATGCTGGTCGTGAACTCCTGAGCTCAAGCAATCCACCTGCCTCAGCCTCTCAGAGTGCTAGGATTACAGGTGTGAACCACCTCACCTAGCCTTTATTATACTCTTTTTATGTTCAGATCATGTCTGAAACATTTTATGCACTATATTATTAATTCTCATAGCCATGTTAAAATATAGTTGACAATTATTATGTTCACTCTATAGAAAAGGAAAATGAGGGTTGTGCCAGTTAACTTGCCCAAGTCCATGCAGGTAGTAAATAGGGAAAGCAGCATTTGAATCAGGTGTTTTTTTTTTTTTTTTTTTTCTGACTTAACAGCAAAAGTGCTTAACTTTCTGCTAGAGCTTATTCTATAGGCACTTGTTGGGTTTATTGATGCTTATTGGGTGTTCATTACCTTTTCAATCTCACTTTGTATCATTTTGTATCTTCCAGTCCAGGCATTAGGAATTAGGGGAATCTCTTTTCAGTTTTCTGTGAAGCAAGTACCACTTACTCATATTTTGGTTCCTCAGGTAAATTTCTATTGCTTCCCATCACAGAGTATACGTGAAATGACCACGTTCATTTTACATTACCTATTTTTTTTTGTTATGTGAAATGCTACTTAAATTTTACTTTGAACAAAAATTCCAAGATCTTATACCCTAACAGAACTTAAAAACTGGCTCTCTTTCTTCTGCCCCATCCTGTCTCTCAAGGTTATACGAGTTTAAATGCCAGAAGATAATGGCAATTTAATTATTCAGTCTCCTAAGAAAGACACAGAGAGTCATGAATGGCTCACCTAGAAAAGGAATAGATGATTGCTGCATACAGAGGAGTCCAACCCATGGCCAGAGGGCCATATGTAGTCCAGGATGGCTATGAATGGGACCTAACAAAAATCAAAAACTTGCTTAAAAGATTATGAAGCTGTTTTGTGATATTTTTGGTGGAACTTGACTGCATGACTTTCAAGCATGATCTTTGCAGACAACAACATCATGTAGGAATGTGACATAAAATAAACATATGTACGCTTTCATGACTTGACGCGTGCCCTTAGATTTACTTGGTTTCCAGTGGGTTATCTTCCTAGTGCACACAGTCAAATTGACACCATCAGACCCTACATGAGCTGGTGGTGACCTGGTGTGTCAGCATTATCAAGAATATTTCTACATACCATTGTGATGTTAGGCATTTAATGTTACTTGGAAGTCAGGTAAACTTTCTTATTTGCTTATTAGGGGCTCTTCCACACTTCTGTGGTGCTTCACACGTCAACCATTGTGCCTGACAATCAGCCCTCCACATTGCCCTGCATCGGAAGCCAAGACATGGAAGGGCCCAAACTTTGCTTTCAATTTTCCTGTCAAGTAATTTTCATAAAAGATGTAACTATAGTGTCTTATCTATTATTATATTATTTTCTTAATCCCAGTATGGTTTCTAAAATGTTTCAAAAGAAAATATAACCTGAAAAAATTACAGATGAAGGATGATTGTCCAGTGAAAAGTACAGATGACTACATTTCAGTGAGGCAAATATAATAAGGCACTCTGCTTAATTTGTAAGAAATTTGTGCAAGTTTTCAAAGTCTATAATTTGAAAAGGCATTATACAACATGCTGTCAAATCCAATGATTGTGTTGTAAGGGCAAAGTAGAGGAACTGAAAAAGCCTGTCTTGTCAATTTCTTTTTTAAGTTACAACTATGGTGGATTCCATTGTACCATACTTAATAGCAAAACAATAAAAAATATATATTTATGGAGAGTTTATTCAGCAACGTACAGAAAACATGGTAGATATAATTTGCCCTGATAAAAGAGGGGATATTTCTAAAATCAGTTTTTCTGACCAGACTATAGCCAGGCAAACTGAAGAATTTGGAAAATCTATTGAAAGAAATTTGGAGATTAAAGCTACTGATTTTAAAGTTTATGCTTTGGCAATGGATGATAGCCCCGATGCTACAAAGATGGTTCTACTTGCATTTTTATTATAGGTATTGATGGCAAATATAATGTCACCAAAGAAATAGCTTCTTTGGTGCCTTTAACAGACACAATTAAATCTAGGTATTTATAAAGTAAAAAATATATATATGATAGGGTGATTTTCTTTATCCCTTGTCAAGTCATCTGGGATAGTTACTGATGGTGCCCTGGTAGGGGTAGGTAAAAAAAGAGGGGCTTGTCAAATTAATAGAAAACAATGGGGGCGACACCTGTGGCTCAAAGGAGTAGGGTGCCGGCCCAATATGCCGGAGGTGGAAGGTTCAAACCCAGCCCCAGCCAAAACCTGCAAAAAAAAAAAATAAAAAAAAGAATACAATGAAATTGCTGCCGAAAACTCATATTTGATGAAGTATTACTGCATAGTACATCAAAAGCTTTAAAAACAGATAACGCCATGCAAATGGCCATTGGGACTATGCATTTCATGAAGGCCAAGGGATCAGATCATTGCCAAATTCCAGGAATTCCTTAAATGTATTGATGCTGAACTATGGGAACATCATTTGCTTTTTGGAATCAAAAGTTGAAGACTTTATGATTTGCTACATGTTCATGTCATCTGAATTTGACAATGAAAACTGGCTTACAGATTGAGCATTTTTAATGTATTTAACTGCTCGTTTAAATTAGTTAAACATGTATCTTCCAGATGAAAACAATTTATCGATACAACGTACAAATTAAGGCAAACCATTTTATATATTTCGACACATTGGCTAAACACAGTCCTATGAACAGAAAAAAATTAAGATCAGATACAGAAATTTGAAAACAGATTGCAAGATTTCCTGGAAACTAACCAAAATCTTGGTGCATTTGCAACTCCATTTTCTGTTGAGATAAATATGTTACTTGCTAATTTTCAAATGGAAAGTACAGAGCTGCAACCTCATATTGAACTTAAAGACAAATTTGATCGTATCTCTCTACTGGACTTTCACAGGTCCTGTATTCCAGGGGACTAATGTCCCTCACTTCACAATCACACCTTATTCAGTATGTCATCACGATTTTGCAGTACCTACAATTGTGAGCAACTATTTTCAAGAATGAAACATGTTAGGAGTAAAATTAGATTTGAAATATATATGTGATGAGCACCTTGAGAACTCACTGAGAATTGCAACTGCTTCCATTGAACCAGATATGGGTGCATTTGCTTCTCAAATACCATGTCAATATCTCACTAGTTTTTTGCTGCCCACTTTTCTTTTACTTCGATAAATAAAAAATACCAAGAAAGGGCATTTTATTATTTAGATATGTACCTTTTGTATATTAGTGATCACAAACGGAGGATTTGCTTGATGATTTTAAAAGACTAGCTGAAAGGCTCCTATATAATTAGGATTACTATGTGAGGACGTTTTGCTTATCTGTGGTAGCGGATATCTTGAAAATTATGCACAGACATTTGTTTTTGCTCATCAGCTTTCGTTAGTATTTGTGTATTTAATGTGTGGCCCAGACATCTCTTCTCCTTCTACTGTGGCCCAGAGAAGCCCAAAGTTTGGATATGAGAAAACCAGATCATTGCACTGTGATCAACTGGCTGTCTGATATGTTCTACAACTACTCACATACTTAGCATTAATTTATATAGTAGTCTGAAAGTAGGTAAACCAGCAACTAACAAAATAAAAGAGTAACTTCGTCACACATAAATGCAAGGCTGATGGAAGAACTTTGAGGTCTGTCCTATAATTTCCTATTTTTTAAAATAGCAATTCGGGGTTTTAAAAAGTTATAAAATTTTGGAATAAAAAACTTTTTTTCCAGAAACTTACATTAATAATGAGCTTAGTCTACAGAGAATATAAAATCTTGCCATCCAACCAGCGCCTAAGACAGAAGATTATGCTTAAGAAAAAGAGTGTTCCAGGAATTAGGGAATACAAGGCAAAAGAACTACGATAAACAAACAAACAGAAAGCAGGAAAGAATATCATAGGTATTATATAACAGAGACTGAAACATTTTGGAATAATAAGGAAGATCACATTGTTACTCAAAAATACAAAAAGGTTAATTTTAATAACTTCCACAAATGTAATAACTTAGTAGTTCATGTCTTTCATAAAAAAAGAAGGCAAAAATATCTTTCTTACCCTGAACATTAAACTCCTAGCATTCCTGTTTACGCAGCTCACCTTTGATTATCAAACTCAAATATTTCATATATGTTGCTTCTCTATTTTCCTTGAGTAACTGGCATGATCAACGATCCCTTCTTATTAGGTATTAACCATATAATCGCTTATTAGCACCCATCCTAGACACACTCCCTCTTTTTACTACCCGCATTCTCTAGTCTCACTTTCATTGTCACCGTGGAAGGAATCACTGATAGGCTTCTGGAGTCATGACCAAAGTACCGTCTGTCAGGCACTGGGCGTGGGGAGCCCCTGCTCCTAGGAAAATAGGCATATTCTTCTGATAGCATACTTCTGGGGCAAGGATTTTTGTATATTTAGGAAGATAAATAGCTAAAGGTGATCAGAAGGAATTTCTAAGCTTATTAATTTAGTATTTCTTCACCAAACAACAAATTTACCTTTTTTTTTTTTTTTTTTTTTTTTGAGACAGAGTCTTAGAGCTGTCGCCATGGGTAGAATGTTGTGGCATCATAGCTCACAACAACTCCCAACTCTTGGGCTCAAGTGATCCTCTTGCCTCAGTTTTTGTATGTATAGTACAGACAGGGTCTTGCTTTTGCTCAGGCTGGTCTCAAGCAATCCACCAGCCTCAGCCACCCCAAGTGGTAGGATTACAGGTGTGAGCCACTGCGCCTGGCCCCTATCTTAATCTTATTATGGCAACACTAATATTAACTGCTTCAAAGAGGTTGTAAAATGTTTATGGTACCATGATCTAGATAAATTTTTAGTATATCAAGCTTTCGAGTGGTTACTTGTAATAAATATAACGTGTGATTTGGGTGACAGGAGGTGTTTGAATCCGACAAAGCTTTTAACCATATTCCACCCTTTCTATCTGTGTGACTATAGTCAGCTTAATTTGCTTCTCGGAGTCCATTTCTTCATTCATAAAATAAAAGATATCAGGGAAAAATACTTCTCGCATATTATAGATTGAAAATATTCTAAATGTCTCTTAATAAATTAGCAAATATTAATAAATAACTCATGTACTATGTGCTAGGGATTGGCGATGAATAAAAGAGAAAACTCCAAAACAGTTTATATTTTTAATAATAAAAAAGGCTGCTTTCTTTTTTTTATTCATCAAATGTTATCAATTTTTTCACGAAATATTTATAGTTCCTAATTTAAATCACTGCACTGATTGCCAATACATAACTTATTTTTGTTCTCCTCATATACTTTTCTTCATGTTCAAAGATTTTATTTTTGAGTTCAAACTTACATGATTTATAAGGGATAAAAAAAAGGGGAGGGGGAGTTGATTTGATTTGCTCCAAGTTATTTTTCCATCTAACTCACACCTTTCTCTAAATTCGCCTTCAGGTAGACTTCACAGAAAGTGAAGTCAACCATTCTCTGCCTACATTTTGTACTTTTCATCTATTCTTACTGTAACCATTATTACTTCCCCAGAAGTGGAGCAGAAGAGAAGACAGGGTATTCAAGTGGCTGTTCACATTAGGAACCACTAGTTCTTAGCTTCTTAGTTTGAGGCCCAGTTACATGAAAATGGAAAAGGAAAACACTTCCTTTTGCTTTCATTCTGGTTTGTTTTGTGATATCTGAGGAAAGTTTACTTAAAATAGCTTTTGGAGAGAGCTTGGGAAATGTGTGCAGGGAGAAAATCCAATACAATTTGCAAGTTGATCACAGAGGAATGATCTGGTATTCTCATATTAAATTAATGAATGCAGGAGTGAATGCTTGCAGAATTAAAAACACTTTAAAGTTCAGTTCAGATGCCTCTAGGGTATTAAAGAACTTAAATCAAGCTAAATTACCTAGTAATAAGGTCTAATTTAAATCATTATTCATTTCTGGGAAACTTTGAAAAGTACAAAAAATGTTACACCATGCTCCTTTGTACATACAATTCATAATTGTCAAAGGAAACATTTTGTCATTTTAATCTTCTTTTCTGACAAAGAAATTAAACATTACAGACAGAGTTGCTAGCCCCTTTGTTTCCTTTTCGAATCCCGTTCCCTCATTGCCAAAGGCCTTGACATTCCTCCTAATTTTGGTGTACTTCTTACTGTTCCATTTTGCTCTAAGTATTTCTGTACTGAAATTATTTACAAGGAGCACCCATCATTTTAGAAATTACAAAAAATACATTTTATAAAAGATTTGGTTTAAGTTGTGTTGAATTAAGCCAGGTAAATGTTTCAACTCAAAATATGTATTTTCAAAGAATACATAAATTTTGAATTGAACACCTATATGTGAGTATTTAAACTTTTCAATCCATTTCCTTATCACGGTGTTAAGTCAAATTCAGAATATTTTATGCCAACTTCCATATATGAATAGTTATTTATTAATGAATATTATTTTCAATAAATTTGAATCTGAAATAAATGGAACATTGGAGATATTTGCATACACTTCACTGTTTCTTAAAACATCAACTGTAGTGCAAAGAATACACGTTACATAGAACTAAAATTTCTCTACGGAAAAGAGACTGCAGAAGACACCATACTTCCCACCATTTCCAGGGGGGTTACAAGAATTCAGATACTCTCAAGCCAAACACTTTCTACAAATTCCATTGCAGCCAAGACTACCCGAGTCTAGTAAAAATCGTCATAAAAGTGGAGGTCACACAGTGCTGCTCTCTTTTTAAATCTGTTTGTTTGCTGCTATCAGCGTCATGAACCATCTAGACTTTAGGTGTATTAACTCTACCTGTGGGATGCTTTGAGAATTTTTAAGTATCTGCCAACTTGGCTGATTGTCTGAAATTCAGGTGGGACCTTCAGGTATTATAATGTCTTCCTCAGAATCTTTAAGATTCTAGCCACAGTGAATTCATGGGGCTTCCCTGATTCTTTTTCTTACCTTTAGTTCCTAGACTTTTGACATATTTTGAATAAATAACGTGTGTATATACTTATGTGTATGTGTTATGTTTGAAAACATTTCATTATTGCTTGTCTTTTCTAGATTATTTCAAGAGTAGGAATGTCTGCGTAAAGAAAAGGGAAGGGAAGAGGAGGAGAGCAGAGGTGAGGACAGAAGGGAGAGGAGAGGAGAGGAGAGGCGGGCAGGGGAGAGGAGGGGCGAGGAGGGGAGAGGCAAGGAGAGGAGGGAGGGGAGAAAATGGGACTATGCTACTGATAGCTAAAGCATCTTAATTTCCATTCATCTAAGAAGTATCCGATGCTTAGTAAAACAAAGACAACATAATCCTCACTACTGTTCACATTATCAAATCTAGACACATTTTAATCCTTTCTTTTCATTATTATATAATGAGAATTTATAAGCTTATGCCAATTAAAAACTATTTAATTAATACCAAAGATTACTCACTGCAAGAAAAATGTGAACAGGATATTTTAAAATATCATAAGCATCTGGGTAAAAACTGTCTCTAATCTAATTTGCCTTTGTCATCTACACTATTATAATAACATCTTCTCCTACTTAGTCCTCAGATATTTCAACAACAAAGTCCTCTTATAGCTTTCCAGATTTATTTTGCTATTTCCTTTTAAATAGTCATAATTACCAGCAATTAAACCTGCTCCAAATATTAATCATTCAACATATTTTAGTTTGTTCATATCTTACAGGAACATAAACAGAGATTTAGAGAGGTTTTAGCCCAAGGCCACTGAGTGAGGCAGGTGGGGCTTTATCTTGTAGACCTGATTCTAATAATCTTTGTTAAATGCTATTCCCTATTCACGCTCTCTCTACATACTTGCCCTTTACTTTTGTCCAGTGGTTCTCAATATTGGCTGCACATGAGAATCTCCCAGGAACATAAGCAACCTTTTCATGCCCGAAATCCTTTCTCAGAAGTTGGGATTTAATTTGCCTGTGATGGAAGTTTGTGGAGATGTCTGAGCACAAGTTTTAAAATCTCCCTTGGGTGATTCTGATGTCCAAAAAATCTCTGAGAATCTAGTATTTGGTCAAAATTGTCCAATTTCTGCATAACTCTTTGAACCAAAATATGCTTTCCTATCCTCACAAATTTTGCTCTTACTGAGAGGCAGAGTTGCTTAATTGAAAAACCAGGGCTTCGGCATAAGACAGAAATAAGTGTATTTTTGGTCAGTGGCCATCCCCAACATATCTCAGCGATTAGATCTTTGTAGGGTGAGAACAAATCACGCGCAACGTTAATATCCTCATTATTTAAAAACAAGAAAAATAAAATAGACTTTAAAGAATCATTGTGAAGTATATAACAATAAACATAAAATTTCAGATATAACACAACAGGACTGTTGTGGCTACAAACATTCATGTAACAATCACGGTTAAGATACGTATCGCCCGGGGGCAGGTGTCTCTAGGCAGAGATACATTGAACATGTTCAGGTAGGTCTTATGAAGCTTCATGTTTGCCTTCCATACCCAAAAGGGGCGTACAGAGCACAGGGTCACTTCCAGGAAGGCGGTTTCATTCTAGACGGCGTAGATTTCAATGGGATAGTATCTCATCAGATTAATGTAAGAGAGATTCCTCGGAATTCTGCAAATATTTGTCACTTTCCCATATCCTAAAGGTAAATAATCAGTTAGTAAGTATGCAAGATGATTTCCAAGCAGCACACCAAACCAGACTGTTAATCGTCCGCTAGAACAGGCAAAAGATTTCTGACTAAGTTGGGCCTTAATGCTTGTAATGTCATTTTTTTCATTCTCCCTCCCTTTGTCAAAATCCCCTTTAACACCTATGTCAAATGCCATTTTCTGTTTGAAATGCTTTCTTAATGCCAAGGTACTAACACAGGCAGTCTCTCTTGCATTTGCAAACTAGAATCCAAAATGGAAGATGGAATCTGTTTCGTTAATTGATTTAGTTACTCTAATACATTTTATTAGCACTGACTATACACTAGGAAAAATGTCAGTATAACAAAATGCTATTCTCTCCCCTTATCAGTTTATGATGTAATGTGAATAAAAGACATACAGTCCACCATGGAAGTTTACTGTGACACCTGATACAACAGAAACAGATACCAAGCAAAACAGGATATCTGTTTTCTTTAGAAATCAGTTTATATTTGTTACTTTATCTCAAAAGCTCTGACTTACAACATGCTTCTGCTCGATTCTTACATTAAAGGAGAGGCTCATATCCTTAACAGTGCCCATATACAGCTACTATAATGAATGACTACAGTAGAAAGAGAAGTGTGAAAAGTCTGCATGGATTTAAACAGGTGTCGGAAGCCAGAACAACATCCCAAAGCCTTTGTCAAAGGTGTCAGACACTGAGACTGTTCTTTGTATTGTGAATAATAAAATGTTTGCATCTTTCTTAAAATATAGAAACAGTGGATGCTCTTATGAACTGAATGTTTATGCCCAAATTCATATGTTGAAATATAATCCTTAAAGTGATGGTATTTCGAGGTGGTGTCTTTGGTGTAATTGGGTCATGAAGATAGACTGCCCTCACAAATGGAATTATTGCCCTTTTAAGAGAAGCCGAGGGAAGTTCTCTCTCTCTCTCTCTCTCACTCTCTCTCTCTCGCTCTCTCTCGCTCTCTCTCTCTTCTGGCACAATAAGACACCAGGAGAAGTCAGTTATCTACAGCTAGGAAGAGGGCTCTCACCAGAACCCAACCATGCTGACACTCTTATCTCAAATGTCAGCTTTAGAATTGTGAGAAGCAAGCAAGCATCTACTGCTTTAGACTCCGATCTTGGATTATCTTTTACAGCATCCTAAACTGACCAATACAGGGGGAGGCCCGGGGATATATTGGTATCTAATTTCCTTCACAAGTCCATATTGTCATTATCACGTATAGTTTAAGAACCACAGGGAAGAACCATTTGACATTTCAAGACAGAGCTTCGTGGAGGGCTAAAGGCATATCCATGAAACCTAGCAAAAATTTTAAAAAGGCACATCTTAGTCGATATATAAAAGAAAAGAATTTAGTTCTAGGGAATGTCAAAGCTATAAAATGACATAAAATGGATAATCCTTAGAGGTTTAGGCAATGCATTCTTTTCCCATGTTGTTAAACTCTAGGTGAAGCTGAACTGTCAGACACCTGTCAAAGTGAAGGGGACTTCAAGCAACACCTTTAAGAAGTAGCAAATTAAGTATATGTCAACGAGTTGTTGTTCTGAATGGGAATGTCAAACGTGCCAGAATTATAGACACATTTGGTATCAGGTTACAGGATTCTTTATAAAGAGCTGTGTATCTGCACAACATAAATCAAATTTTCATTCATCTGATGCTGGTAATCTTATCCTCAATATATATATTCCCACTTGGATAAGAAAACAAAAATCACTAATAAAGTTGCCTCATCAAAATAGAGATGTGCTAAAGTCATCATTGCTATTGAAATGTTGCATGTAAAAATCACAGTAGCAATGCTATGATTAAAATGGGCATGACTGTCATTTCTATACATCATATTTTCATCCTTTTGTTTCTAATTTCTTTTCTTTTATCAAATCATAGCTGTGTACATTAATGCAATTGTGGGGTACAATGTGCTGGTTTTATATACAATTTGAAATATTTTCATCAAAAAGGTTGACATAGCCTTCACGGCATTTTCTTAGTTATTATGTGAAGACATTTGTATTTTACATTTAGTAAATTTCACATGTATTCTTGTAAGGTGCACTGCAGGGGTGGTCCCACCAATCACCCTCCCTCCACCCACTTCCAAATATTTCTCTAATTTTTTAGGGAAGAGAATTTCTACCACAGAAAACCACCCTTTCATGGATGAGTATTTTTTTTTTAAATTGAAGCTGTTTCATTATTTTGATTGATATGATTTGGCAGTTCACTTTCACTACTTACAGATGTTTTCACAATCTATAATACAATAGTAAATCAAACTGACTTATTATGTATTTTACTCATTGGTAACAAACGACCACTTTCCTTTCTTGGGAAAATGCTGATATTCATATATTAAAGATATATTCACTTGAAAATCAGGCTACATAATAAGTTGTTGCTAAAATAATCTTAATTAAAGTTTACACAGTCATTGTACAGATATTCCAAGGAGTAGGCTTGCTAGTATGTTATTTTTAATATATGGAATATTTTAGGCAGTAATAATTGGAGTTTACTTACAGGGAGTGCATATTTTCAGAACCTAAATATTAGCAGATGGTTATTATTAGTGACGGATCTAATAAGATTGACTGTTACGGTCTCTATTTACAGATAAAGATATCTTCAAAATGTACCTACCTATGAAGTACATCATTATTTAAATTATTTGCTTAATTTTGCATAGCTTTTAAAATTCTACTGAACACTTGTTTAATAATATTAGCATTGTTGTATCTCTTCTATTTAAATGTGATTGTTTTTACACTCAACATTTTATATCTTACCTATAATAAAATATTATAAAATTTACTTACTGTAAATGATAAAGAGTGATAGAAACAAATCATTTAGGTAAAATTTTTCCGACACATTTCTAGCCTTGTCAGTATAGTCCTGGACCTCTAAAGAAAAACAGGACTCGGAGTCAACGCATGTTTAGAAACCCGTAGGTAGATGTGGGGGTTCAAGAAGCATGGATTTCAGTTTAGTATAAAAGAGGCTGAAACACAGAATGAATATACCCAGAGTCAGAACATAAAGATAAAAATGTTTGTTTTCTAACATATTAACCACAGTATAATGATTCATAGGAAAAGAGTAATTAAGCAATGAATTAAATGAAATAAAGTTCAAACTATCATAAACTCATAGACCACATAAACTCATAGACCACAATGATTTTACAAGACAAGCAGAAATTATCTGTCTTTTACAAGACAAGAAATTATCTTTTTATCATTTATCCTTTTTGATTGTCATATTCTATAAAAAGAAAAAAACCTGGAAAATACTGTTATGGGGTGTGATAGGAAAACTAAGACAGAAAGAAATTTAACCTAAAATATTAGAATGTGTTGATTTTAAGGCTACATTTGTTTTCCAGTTAAATTTGATGGAAAAGAAGCAACAAAGCAAAAACATACTGTAAAGCTGGTTTTGGTTAGAGAAGAGTTTCTCTCATTCTGTGATTCCAGGAGAGAAACTGAATTATTGCCTAGTTTGCAAATTGTTTGCAGAAGAATGCTGATGTAAGTGAAAATATTTGGCATTCCTGCCCTCAACTGCTACCCAAAAGAAACAAAAAAGAAATCTCCTGGGAAGGCCAAGGGAACTTCCAAAGAAAGTTCTGTTATTCTTGCTATAAGATTGTTTGACCTGAATTTCAAATGGATCAGTTCCTTAATTCATATGACGGAGAGCGAATCACATCGCTGTTTCCCCTAACATTTTACCAGTATTGCGAAACTTGTAAACAGAAAATTTGAAAGAACGTCAAGATTTTACCAATAACATTTTATTATACTTGCATTATCAAATTATATTCATTGTCTTAATGCTTTTAATTATTGTTCTGTTTTGTACATTTAAAAATGTATTATACAAATTAGCACATTTCCCCTAAATATATTAGCATGCATGCATATGTACTATTAAGTAGAGTTTAGTATTTGCCTACAGTATTTTCTTTTGATGTAATATTCATATACAATGAATTGTACAAATCTTAATTTTTAATTGAATAGTCACTGTTTATCAGCTTTATGCAATTGTTTAATGCAAACCCCTTTTGAGATATAGATGTTACCATCACCCTAAAAAGTTCCCTCCTGCCTCTTCCTCACTTGCCAAAGTAAACACTATTCTGATATTTTCCACCACAGATTAATTTTGCCTATTATAGAATTTCATAAATCATGCAGTATATACTTTTCCTTAAGGTCAGGGGTTCTCAACCTGTGGGTCGCCACCCCTTTTTAACAATGAAAATACATTGAGGCATTAGGAAGGTTAAGAACTACTGCTTAAAGCTTTTGTTAGGATAATGTTTCTGAGATTCATCCATGTTGCTGCATGTATGAATTATTTGCTTTTTTTTCATTTGTAAGTGATATTTCATGGCATGAATGTTCTGTAATTGATCAGCTTGTCCTTTGGTGGTCACCTAGACTGTTATTTATAAAGCTGCTATGAATATTCTTGTATACTTTCTTTATATGCGTAGATTTCGCTTTCTAGGTTAAATACTTAAGAGTAGAATTGCTGGCTCATAGAGTACGTGTAGTGTTTGACTTTATAAAAAATTTCTAGACATTTTTTCCCCAAGGATAATTATACCACTTTTACATGCCCACAATGTATGAGAGTTCTACTTTGTATTTTCACCAAATTTTGTACTGTCCTTTATGGAATGATAAAAAAGGGAAGCAAAAACTAATCGGGAATTTATAGATCATAAATTGGTTACTAGGGCGGTGCCTGTGGCTTAAAGGGGTAGGGCGCCAGCCCCATATGCCGGAGGTGGTGGGTTCAAACCCAGCCCCGGCCAAAAACTGCAATAAATAAACAAGTTACTATAAAAATTAAGCCCATTTCATAGGAGAATATTTTAATCACCAGATTGTACTGTTTATCAAATGTTCAGGTGTAGTGGTGGTTTTATTCGTGCATTTTGAATTTCTGACTTATTTGTAGTCTTATAACTCAAAGGTTTAGTGTACTATGGCTAGATGGTTAATATAATAGTAAGCATTTTCCTATTTCATTCAAAATTTACATTAAATATACATATAATATTTTTTCTTTTCATCTAATATTTTTTGATGAAAAATATTTTGATGAAATAATATGTCTTCATAAAAAATATTAGAAAGATGATCCTCTGAGAACTGTAGATTTTTAGCAATATGAAGCCTTATGGGTAGAAATGTTCAATTAAAGACACAAACTACTGATAGAAGAGGGTTTATGAGTTTTGCAACACTTTCTCTACCCCTTTAATTATTATATCTGTGTCAAACTATGGGAGGGGAAAAAAAGGAATAGTGAATATGGAGGAATTAGCTTAATGATATCATTTCACAAGGTCAACTCCTATCTACAGGTGAAGATAATTAAAACTTTAGGCAGATGGGTGTGTGGGATAATTTCTAGTAAACTTAATTATGTTAGTATGGTGACACTTCATAGAGCGGTATTAATAGTAGAAATTACATGAAAACTCTTCTTTTTATTCAGTGACTATTAAATAAAAAGATAGATGAGTGAAGGCGACTATGTAGATGTGATCTTAATTGTATAGCAGATGAAGATTAAGACTTTGAGTTATTATTGTTGTTATTTGTGTCCCTATTTTAAGCAGCCCTCAATCTTTTAAAGCTAAAACTCTGGCACTATAGGCTCCTGGATATGATATATTTATGAGTATTTATGGGATATTCGACTACTTTCTAGTAATGCATATTTTTCTTCTTTCTGATTTTAATTCACTTTTGGCTTTGGTAACATATGTTTCAGTTCCTTGGTATTTTGCTGTTTTCAAGTTCGTAATTTCAAAGATACACATATAGTAACTGCTTCTGAAATCGAGTGCTTATCTTTCCCCGTCCTCCCCCAGTTAGGGCTAAATTCTTGTGATGTTTCATAACGGTCAAGATACCAGTTAAGAAGAGGTCATCAGGTATCAGAAGGCCTTAGGCCTCCCTAGGACATGGCTGAGCAACTTGATTAAGAGAATCCACGAACGGTGACTCTAATTCTCTGAAGAAAGAAAAGCCTTTAGGCCCAGCCCCATGAATTTTCAGTAGAATGTAGCATTGATACATATTTCTCTTCACTTAAAGAGAAAATATAGAATACTCAAGTATTTCCATACCATGATTACAATGTCATAAAAATGTGAACATAGACATCTATGGAAGATATACTACAAAATGGTTATTTTTCAGATTTTTCATTCACATGCACATATGTTTTAGGACTTTTTTGTGTGTGATAAATATAGATTTTTTTTTGGTTGAGACAGTGTCTCACTTTGTCATGCTTGGTAGAGTGCTATGGCATCACAGCTCATAGCAACCTCAAACTCTTGTGCTCAAGAGATTCCTTCCTTGCCTTAGCCTCTTGAACAGCTGGGACTACGGGTACCTGCCACAACGCCCAGCTATTTTTAGAAACAAGATCTGGCTGTGGCTCAGTCCAGTCTTAAACTCCTGAGCTCAAGCCATTCCACCTGCCTTGGCCTCCCAGAGTGCTAGGACTATAGATGTGAGTCACTTTGCCCAGCCATAAAGATAATTTTTTTTTTTAAAGAGGCTTTGGAAATGTTTTTAATTTTACTCCATTCTATATGATATTGGTTGTATCATATTTTAATTTTACTCCATTCAATATGATATTGGTTGGGTTTGCTGTAAATGAACTCTATCAGTTTAAGAAATGTCCCTTCTATGCCTATTTTCTTACGTGTTCTGATCATAAAATAATGCTGGATATTATCAAAAGCTATTTATGCATCAATTGAGAGAATCATATAGTCTTTGTTTTTTATTTTATTTATGTGATGTATTAGATTTATAGATTTGCATATGTTGAACCAACCCTCTAAGCCTAGAATAAAACCAACTTGATCATGGTGTATAATTTTTTTGATGTGCTGTTGAATTCTGTTTGCTAAGATCTT
>CAUYRH010142993.1:0-25054 GCA_963574655.1 Perodicticus potto | reverse complement strand
GCAACAGAATCACTTAAGCCCAAGAGTCTGAGGTTGCTGTGAGCTATGATGCCATGGCACTCTACCAAGGGTGACATAGTAAGACTCTGTCTCAAAAATAAAATAAAATAATATAAATAAAGCACAAAATCATAAATGTTTAAAAAAAAATAATGTAGTCAAAGTGATGCAATCCATTGGTAGGAACACAGAAGGCTTATCCTACCTGAAGTCTAACTCAGCCATGGTGACATTTTCAAGGCAAATGGAGAAATAATGGTGATAAGGACATAAAGACTGTTTAATGAATAAATGAAAGAATAAATTAATGAATTATGAAACTAAACTAGCATGTGGACATTTGAGTCACAGGATGCTAAATATCTGCATTTGATGCTATGTATTTATAAAAGCTATTAAAAATTCAATCACATATTTCAGTTATATCCAAATAAATGCCTGAATATCTGGGTTAAGTAAGCTAAATACTGATTATTTACTAAATGTTTCCTTTGGATTGAGTCTTTTTTGGGGGTCATGCAGATTGAGCCACTCTTGAGGACGTAATACAGGGGAAATGAGAGGGTAACACCCCATGGACTGCCTCATGAGCCCAAGTTGCCAATAGGACTTCAGTGTCACCACAGCCATTACAGGTTCACAGCAGAGGAATTATTTTTAGATTCCATCATAATAAAATAGGGCCTTGAAGTTTTCCAAGACCTTTATCTCATAGTTTCTAATTAATGAGAATTCCATTATCACTTAGGTTAAGTATATAATCTTTTCTGGGCTATAAAGTTCAGCTGGTGGCCAATTATGTTTGAATGTATTTAAGAAATTTCCTAATAAAATTTCTAATCAATGTATATTTGTATTGTGTATGTTCTACACTAACACCTGGTGACATAAATGCTGAGTCAGGGGTGAATATATTTTTACGTATATCAATACTGTTTGGGCCCTCTGTCTTACGGATTTATAACCTATCAATTTTCAATGCTTTCTGCATTTTTAAGCAGTATTACATGTTCAGTTGAGATTTCTGCTATTCAAATTTATACCTAGATTTTAGTCACCAAACGGAAATTAGTAACCCGCCACTAAGCATTTTACATGCAGGTTTTATGGAGTTGCACTAAACTGAGCATTGCAAATTTCTGGTTAGCCAATTTGCTGCTATTTTTTCCATATATTAACTGCAAAATTGTAAAATAAAAGAAGTTATTCCCCAATCCATGCATCAAAAGTAGCCATTCAAAAAGAACAAAAGTTCTACTAGCTTCTCTAATCTTCACATTTCTCTGAATACTATCCTACTTTTTGTGCAATGTTTTCTCTAACCCCAGGAAGGAAGGATTAAGTAAATAATGAATAAGCATGTCTCATTGAAGCAACTTTGACGTTTCATCTAAGTTTACACGTTAATTAAGATAGGATTGTTTTGGTCCCCCAAAAGGGTTTCTTTTTCCCTTTGAGCAACTAGGTTGAAATATAGTATAAAAGTGTATGAACACTCTGTTAAATGCACAGATTTAACCCTGCTGTTTTGCTCCTAATCATTATTAATTGCCTCCAGTGGTGGACATTAATTTCCCTATTGCAGCAACATGCATCTTGAGCTTGGGCATATCCTAATACATCAAATGGGACAAGTGATATAATTCAGCTGGTCACAGCTGGAAAGGAGACAGCCACCCACATGCAGGCAGTCTGTCAACCTTAGTTACACTGCAGACACCACCACAGCCTCTGAAACAACATTGTACATTTATCTCTGGGGATAACTTTACAAGAAGTATGGCCGCTTGGCTCATCCTATTTAATCTGTTATTGTCTTAGCAGCTACAAGGATGGAACAGTTGAAACTCAAAATTCTGAATTCGTTTGCAGTTGTTGAAGGGGGAAAAACTAGAGACATATGGCCAGGCTCATGGTGCAGATAAACTGATGAGTGCTTGGTTCACAGTGGATTATATTTTAAGATAGATGTCACTGAAGGATTTACAGTGAGCTGCTAATAATGTTTCCTATAATGTGACTTTAGGGTCCTGCTTGTTCTGTGGGCCTTTTGGTAGATCTTGACCAGTTGGCCTTTGGACCTTGTGTTTACACATGGCTCTGCATCCCTGGATCCAAGGTATTAGCTTTGTTATTCTTGAAAATTAGCATAATGCTCCTTAGTAGTGACACAAAACAAAGGTAGGTTGGTGTTAGAGTCCTTAATTGTGTGGCTGAGAAAAGCAAGAGCAAGGAGGCTATGTCAAGTTATAAGCCAACTATCAAGGTTATCATTTGAATTCAGTGCCTTGAATTCTGGCCTGTGAGCCTGGCTTTCCCTTGCTGAGGCACTTCCACTTCCTCTAGAGGACTCACTGTAACTTAGGGAAACACATATTGAAACCAAAATAAGATATCACCTCTCTCCCATCTGGAGGGCTGCTACCCCCAAATACAGATAATCACAAGTGTGGATATAGGGAAATTGCAACCCTTGAGCATTGATGGTGGAAATAAGAAATGGTGCAGCTGCTATGGAAAACAGTATGGCAGTTGCTCAAAAATTAAAAATTAAAATTACCATTGAATTCACATGGTAATTGAATTACCATGTGGTTCAGCAATTTCACTTCTAAGTTTATAGGCAAAAGAATTAAAAGCAGGGTCTCAAAGAGATGATTATAGATCTGTGTTCATACCAGCATTATTCACAATAGCTAAAATTTGGAAGCACTCCAAATGTCTACTGATGGATGAATGGATAAACAAAATATGGTATATCCATACAATAAAATATTATTCAGCTTTGAAAAAGAAAGACATTCTGAGATGTGCTTCAACATGGATAAACCTTGAAGACTCCATACTAAGTGAAATAAGCCAGACACAAAAAGACAAATACAGAATGATTCCACTTCACAAGATATCTAGAGTAGCTAAACTCATGGAATGGTGGTTGTTAGGAGCTGGGGGAGTGGGACTGAGGAGTGGTTTAATGGGTACCACACAGAATTTTGGTTTTGCAAGATGAAAATTTCTGAAGATCTGTCGTTCAAGAGTATGAAGATGCAACACTACTGAACCGTACACTTAAAAATGGTTAAGATGGTAAATTTTATGCTGTGTCCATTTTACCACAATTAAAACAAACAAAAAACCTTATTCCGGGCACTGGCCAGGCTTACCTCCCCTGAGTGCACCATCAGCTGTCCTTGGCTCCTGGTCATCCCAACACCAACCCTCTCTTTTGCTGCTGATGGGAATGACCATCCTCCCACCAATTTGTAAGTAAGGGAAGCATCCTGAGCCTGATCACACTAGTCTGCACCCTTCCCAGGCGTCCCTGTCCACGCAAGGGACCCCACTCCCAGCTGGTGGGATCTCCACTTACGACTTCTATGCTGGAGTCATCTCCAACACCATGGGCCCATGTCACCTCCCCGGCTTCTGCGGACCCTCAACACAGAAGCCGCCTCCTATAGAGGGTCTTCCAGTTGTCAGCAGGAGCCTGGCTGAGATGTGCTCATTGAAATCTCTAAAACAGTGTCTATCTTTTGACCCAGATATCCCACTTTTAGTACCATGTTCTAAGGAAAATAGTCAGATGTGCTCAAAGATACATGTAAATATTTTATTCCTATGGAAACATGTTTATGATAATTAAGTACAAATACACTATAATCTAATTTTGATAATAAAATCATAGAAAAGGGGTCTGGAATATAAATATTATTGTAAAGAGGGATTATCTCTAAATAGTGGAATTAAGAATGCTTTCATGTCTTTCCTTTTTTATTTGACAATATTTCCTAAAAAATAAAGTCTTTGTTTTGTTTTGCTTTGCTTTTTGGAAGCTTAACTAAGACAATGATAAAAATGAAAAACCATTGAAAAGATATCCTAATATGTGTAAAACATGGGGCAAAGGGTTAATATTAAAAGCCTCTTAACAGTAAAAAAAGCAAACACTTCAAGAATAATAATGACAAAAACATGAACTGATAATTCACACACAAGAAACATGACTAATGAATATGAAAAAGATCATCATAGATAATAAAAGAAAAACAAATAAGTTGGCATGATTTTATAATAACCAGCTGCTTGTCAAAAATTAAAAAGAGAGATTTACCCAGTATTAGATGGAGTATGTTATTGTCACACTAATGATGAAAGTATAAACTGATAAAAATTTTCTAGAATAGAATTATAGCAAAATGCATAAAAATCCTTAAATTGTGTATACCCTTAATCCTGCAATGATAATTTTAAGAAATTATTTTCAGAAATAATTGAACATATGAATAAATATCTATATGAAAGGATATTTATTGAAATGTTGTATGTATAATAGAAGATTTATAAAATTATGGGAAAGCCAGTTAAAATGATGAAGTAAATATATACCCATTAATATAGGAAGATATTTGTGATATAATGGGAAAAACAAAAATCAAATTGTAATATAGTATTACACAAAGCCATTTGTGTATTACACTATTTTATTTTTAAAATATAGATAATTAACTGGGTGCAGTAGTGCACACTTGTAATCCCAGCTACTAGGGAGGTTAAGGTAGGAGGATCCCTTGATCCCAGGAGTTTGAGGCCAGCCTGGACAAAATAGTGAGATCCCATTTCTTAATAAAGAAGTAAATAAATAAACATTAACAATAAAAAATATATAGATAGATACATAAGCAAAAAGGTCTAGAGGAGGCCCTGAACGATATTTGGTAGTGGTAGAATTGTGGGTGATATTTTCTTAGCTTTTCTTTCTTCTCATATACTTGTATTTGTACTTTTTTCTATAACGGCATATACTAGAATATTGTCCAGAAGTTAGCTTGTCATCGTAACAATATTTTACAAAAATAGCCTAAAACCCACATATAGATGTCTTGCCCCAAAACACAGAAATGCAGTGGCAACACCAGAAGTGATGCCACAATCGCTGCCACATGATTTCATGGCAGAGGCTGCTGGGCCTTCTACACTGAAATGTTCTTGGGATTTTCCTGACCACTTCCCTCACCACCTCCATTGTGCAATTTCTACTCATCCTCTAGAGGACAACACAAGTAAAACCTCCTTCCAGTGGGATGCAATATCTCATGGCGTTTTCTTCCACCTCTCTTTTTGCATTTATCACATCCCGCCTTGTTTCAACTTAAGTGCAAACTTGCCTTCCCTGTCTTATCAGACTAACCACTCATTGAGGATAGTGCCAATGTTTGACACACTTGTGAGCACTGGGTGCACAGCTGCTGAGCGAATGAGGGATGGAGTGGATGACGTGACTGCTGAACTCGGCATGAGCAAAGCAACAAATCAAGTCAGTCAAAATTTTTCTCAGCCATTCTGGGTTGGTTTGTATTTTATCTAAAACAGGAAGCTTTACCTTCAAAACTTCCATTTCATCACTTCAAATTTTATTCCTTGAGCTTAGTAAGAATTATAATAAGAAGAGCAATTACAATTTTTGTGACTAGGTCATCTATTTCAGTCCATATTTTTAAAAACATGGGTCCATTTTTACCTAGGCAAAGGCAAATTTTGATTACTTAAATTTGCTCTAAGATGAATCTCAGTCATCTTATGCCAGGGGTAAAACAAAGCACCACACAGAAACAGGATTTCGGAAAACAAATCCCAGATTTGCAATGACCTTCCTTCCTTCCCCCTGCTTTTCCAGAGGAGATTCTTTTTTATTTTTTATTTTTGTTGAGACAGAGTCTCACTATGTTGCCTTTGGTAGAGTGCTGTGGCATCACAGCTCACAGCAACCTCAAACTCTTGAGCTTAAGCAATTCTCTTGCCTCAGCCTCCCAAGTACCTGGGATTATAGGCACCCGCCACAATGCCTGGCTATTTTTTGTTGCAGTTGTCATTGTTGTTTTTAGCTGGCCTGGGTCAGGTTTGAACCCACCACCCTCCGTTAGGGCTGGCACCATAATTCTTGCAAGATCTTGACCCCACCACTGTTTTCTCCCAGGCTACACTGCGGTTATTTCTCTTTCACATTCTGCTTTCTCTGGAAAGGATCTCAGCTCCTCTGCAAAGCTGGCCTCGCTGCCTTTGTCTGCTTTAACTGCAGGGGCTGTCTTGGCTTTCGCAGTAGGCGCTCCCTGGAAGATTTGTTTGTCCCCTTGCCTGCCTGCCAGGTCTGTGCAGACTGTTTGCCATGACAGAGGAAACGGGATTCACAGCCAGTGGGCAATGAAGGGCTTCAGATGGCAGATAGGCCAGGAGCCGCCAGTGCCGCCTCAAACCTGGAGCTCCTCTCGGGTTGCTGTCAGGAACTCACATGTGACATTTTTGTTATCTAGGTAGAAAGCGTGTTTGGGTTAAAATGCCGAGGCCACCATGTCACCAAGTTCCCTGCTGAACCCGAGACAGACATTCCCTATCAGTGATAGCTACAGCAGGCTAGGATTAGCTGCCTTCCCAAGTGGCCTGATTTCTGCAGGCCATAGTGTTTACAGGGTGTCACAGGCAGCCTCCAGGGCTGGGACCTGCATTCTCCTGCAGCTTGCAAGGAACAAAGACTACTAAAGATGCACATGGGGGAAAAGCGTGACAAAATGCCCTGTGACTTCAGAGACACCTTTCACAACAACGTGCAGTCTCACTGTTAATTAAAAGACTTAAACTTGGAAACTAGACTTTGATGCAATATGTTTTTCCATTCTTGGAAATACATTCAAGAGGAGTTAATAAATAATCCATGAATGCTAATCTTTTCAAGTCATTTCAAAGGCACGAAGTCAACCCTGATAATTGTAAATGCAGCAGCTCAGCCTCGACTCCATTAAAATGTAAAGGTGCAAACTGATTAGAGACACTCAACTGCTTCTGATAGAAGTCTTAAATTCAAATGCCACATCATTTGTTTTTAGCAAGTGGAGTAATTACAATAATATTTTCTTCATTTTTAAGGTCAGATCTCTTAAATTCTACATGCTTGTGACTGATCTGAATGCAGCCAGAATCATTTTCCTTGACTTCATTAATTAAAGGTGTATGTTGCGTAAAGGTAATATCCACTCTTATTTTCTCTGAAGGAGAAATAAATAAATATTCTAGTTGTCTAGCCACAAGGTTGGAGGGGAGAGTTGTAACATTATTTCATTTCAGTTATTATTAATAAAACTAAAATTGATCTTATTTCCCACCCTAGTAACTCTTTTCTTGCCAAGAAAAGGTGGCTTTTGTTTAAAGCAAGGTTGTTATCCTGCTGCTGTAGCTTGTCAAATCTATACGGATCTGAACAACAAAATAAAATTAAGAAAGGATTTACTTGATGATAGAGTCAACATCTTTTAATATTCTTGTAGCATCCCTGCCCAAAGCAAATTTTGTAAATATTTACCTCTTGTGGAAAATATAGTTTATTAACAAATATATATATTTTCTAGGACTTTGGTAAATATCTGACAAGTTTTTCATAGAAGAAAACTATAAAGGATTCTATTGCTTCAAGTGTGCCTAGTATTTTAAATGAGCCAAAAAAAAAAAAAAGAGGAACTGATCTCTACTTACTATAAATTAAAAGGTTTCCTTTGCCTCCTGCCTCCTGGCTGTCAGGAGTTAAGCTCCGGGCGTCAGTCACTATGCAGAAGTTAGGTGATGGTGCCGGAAGCAATTAATCCATTTGTTAGGACAGGCAAGTCTGGACCCAGAAACCTCCAGATGCACCACTCTTCTGTGCTGTCAAAATACTTCAATTTCCTGCAAACACATGGCTGTGGGTCTACTTTCTGGATTCTACCCAACCCAAAGGATTAAGTGCAATTCAACAAAGCCATGTAATACTGGCCAGATCGGAGCCATTGACTCTACTCAGCCAGTCGCTGGGCAAGGTGCCTATCTGGGGAGCACGTTCCAAAATGTATATGTGCAGAGATTCTGATTTCCAGGCCCAGTGGGACCCAGGTGTCTGTCCTCTGGTGATTCTGGTGTGCCATCCTGTGGAGGAACCACTTGGGTTTTATTTTTCACCTGTTTATGTGTTAGAAAGAAAACACAGGGGTGAGGTTGGAGGATTGACTAAGAAGTGTTTGACGTAGGCTACAGAAGCTGGGGAGAGGCAGGGCTCTCACAGGTGGCAGCCCTGACACACAGAGGGCTGCAGTGTCACCCATGTGAGTCCTGCTGATCCAGGCTGGGAACCTTGGATCCACAATTTATCTTCTGTCCAATTCAGCTTTTCCATCTGTAAAACAAGAGAGTAATACATAGTACCACCTCCTTCATAAAACTTGTGAGGATTGAATGAACTAATGAATGCGAAATGAAGGTAATTAGCACAACATTAAGTACAGGGAAAGTGCTAAGTGATTATTATTCATAGATTCGTAGATCATCCCAGCCCATCTACAAATAGTCTCCAGGGCTGGAAAGGACTTTACCAGTCTTCTAATCCTCCCCTCTTACAATATTTCCATCCCATCCCATTGGAAATCCGAAGTTGTTGGCTCAGAGCAGGGATTACAGAAGACATTTAGGGAATAGTAAGAGACTAGTTAGAGGGGAGGACTTGAAGATAACCTTGATGAAGGATTTTAAATGTTGTTTTAATAAACAAGGCGTAGACCTCAAGAAAAGGACAAGGGCTGGGCAGGGGCAGGAGTAGTTATGTGTTTTGGTGGGGAGGGTGGGAGGGTTATGAGGGGCATGGTCTCGATCTGTGGGGACGATGAGATAGAAGGAAAGAGCTAGGTGGGAGGGAACGCTTAAGTCTAAAGAATGAATCAGGGGATGGACGATGAGGCAAACATAGGGTTGAGGGTTATTTCTGTGTCTTGAGTGTGAGCAGAGTTCTTTCTGTGTTTCTGCGGTCCTAGTGATAAAAATTTCTGGAAACATTTTTAGGGTTGTGCCTTCTTCCTCGCTTATGATGATTTGACTGCATTTGTCTGTGATCCTCCAGCTGGAAATTTATCACCTGCATGTAGACTCTTGTAACTGTGAATTCTGCATTTACAGGAGTGCCATAAAAAGCAGCTGATGCTTATTGGACACTCACTGTGTGTGTGGTGGGCATTGAATCAACTTATTTAGTCCTCATAACAATCCTAAGAGGTATCACTATCATTATCCCCATTTCACAGATGAGGAAACTAAAGCACTTGAGAGGTCAAGCAGCTTCTGGAAGCTAGCCACTGAGTCAACGGGGAAGTAGGACGTGAACTGGGCAGGAGTGTGGCTCCAGAGTCCTGGCTCTTGATCCCTGGGAAGGGTTGAATACAACTTACCCAAGGTCTCACGGCTAAACCTGACACAGACTGCAAACTCCTTGCTTGTCCCTTCTTTGCACACCTGCCCCTGGAGACACCATTAGCAATACAAAAACCACGTTCAGTCAATGAAGCAAAAAGGACATGGGGTAAAACTTACATCTTACATGAGGGTGTAGGGAAGCAACTTCACTGCAGAGTGGTAAGAGTAAGCATATTGTCTCTTCATAGAATATAAAATTTGTATGAAAGAAGGCACTTTCAAAAAAGGATTTTTACATTTTTTTTTTTGCATGCTAAGCTTATACTTACATAGACAAAGGATCAAGGCAATGAACACCAAAATATCATAGTGCTGGGGGTGAGGTGGATGGGAGAGAATGAGTAACTTTTGGAGTATAGGTTGTACAAAGGGGCATTTCCCACATTTTTCTATATGTCTCTTCTGTATCGTTTGGGTATTTTTATAATAATGTTATTATTTGTATATTATTTTTCAAATTTAAAAATAAATTTTAATAAAAGAGAAACAGAAACTCCAGATTCTTAGGCAGAAATAAGAAAGTTCTAGTTGTCCAATGGTAAAAACATATGTTTACAATTAGTATTCTGAAGACAAATAAGTAATCCCAATATAACCAAATATTCCGTGTATATAAGTGTATGTGCGCAGATGTACACAGGCATCTCAGCAGCATGGAAGGCTGCTTAATTACCCCTCATTTAATTGAAGGAGGAATTTCATGAAAGCTTCAGAGATTCCAGGAGGCAAATCTGCAAAACTTGCTAATGCAGGAGAAATGATCCAGTCTCAAGATAAAGCAGCTCACCTTAAACAATTGGGGAAAAAAGGAAAGCCAGCCACAGTTGAGTGCCTGCTGCCAGTTACTGGATTTCTACTCACTGCACCCCTCTACTCCAGCCCTTCAGGAACAGGGCTAGCCTCACATGCCGAGGGAAGGCAAAGTGTGGTGTCTCAGGGCAGTTTGCAGGAAGGGAGCCATGCAGAGTGACACATACCTGGTTTGCCTAGGGCAGCCCAGTTGCCCTTCTATTCTGCCTCATTACTAGTACCCCCTTTTTACTCCCAAAAGTATCAGGTTTGGATTGTAAATAGTATGGTCATCTTAGAATAAAGGCTGTATCTTTCTAGGCCCGAGGAACAGAGCTGAAGGTAAGCTTTCTTCCCCTGTGCAGGGGAGAGCCATGCCAAGACCCACCCCCCACGCACAGCGGCCCTGGCCCATCCCTGGTCTTGATGCTTTTGCACAACCATGAGGAAGCGTGATCCCTCCTGCTTTGTTTTTATTTGTAAATAGCCAAGACATTACTCAGCAATAAAAACAAAGCCGGAGGGATCACGCTACCAGACCTGAGACTGTACTATAAATTGAATAGTTTTCTTTATTAGCCATTTACCATTTATTTCTTCTATGGACTGCTTGATTTTTATTTTAAATTGATTTATAAATATTTCATATGTCAATGAAATTTACCCTTTATCTTACATATTTAAAAATGTTTTTCCTAGCTCACCATTTATCTTTTCTTTTCTTTTCTTTTTTTATTTTTATTTTCATTTTATTTGCAGTTTTTGGCTGGGGCTGCATTTGAACCCACCACCTCCAGCATATGGGGCCAGTGCCCTACTCCTTTGAGCCACAGGCTCACCATCATTTATCTTTTGATTTAATTTCCTTAATTATTGTCATGCAGAAATCCAACTTTTAAGTGGATCACCAATCCACTTACGTGTAATTTATCATCAAAATCACCAATTTTTCGCATTTTATTTACCTCTGATTATTGGGTCATGTTTACATGTTCCTTACCTTTTCTAAGATTATATACAGTCAGACCTCAGTCTTCCCCAGGAGATTAATCCTAGGACCTCCCTCAGATACCAAAATCCAAGGATGCTCAAGTTCCCAACATGGAGTGGTGCCATATTTGCACATAATCTATGCACATCCTTCCAGATATTTTAAATCATTCCTAGATGATTTAACTCTACCTCCAAATCTTACTGCATCTTTTAGAACATTCATAACTATTCTCATATATTTATTTTTCCAGATGAACATTAGTATTACTTTTTAAGTACTGGGATGGGGAGAGGAGTAGAGAAAAAGCTTGAGTTAATTTTCCAGGAATTGACATCTTTAAACTATTGAATAATAGCAAGTCTCCTTATCTAACGACAGGCTATGTCTTCTGTTTATATTAGTCTTCTTTTGTTTTTAATTTTCTGCATTGTTATTTATTTCTAAGATGTTTAAAAATTATTATTTTTTATTTTATTTCAGAATATTACAAAGGTACATACATTTTGGTTACATATTTTGCTTTTATACATTTTAAGTCAAAGTGATAAGTGTGCCCTTCACCCAGAATGTGTGCATCATACCAGTTAGGTGTGAATTAACCCAACTCCTTTCCCTCTCCCATCTATTTGATTCCCATAGTTTTATTTCCATATGTGTACCTAACTGTTGATCAATCGAATAATTCCAATTTAATATTGATTACCGGTAGTGTTTGTTTTTTCATGCTTGTGATATTTTATATAGAAGAATGGTCTTCATTTCCATCCAGTCTGTTACAAAAGATACTAGATACCAATTTTTTTTATGGCTGGGTAGTACTCCATGGTACACATATACCACATTTTATTAACCTACTCATGTATTGATGGCGCTTGAGTTGTTTCTATATCTTTGCGATTGGGAATTGTGCTTCTATAAACATCACGTGTAAGTGTCTATTTGGTAAAATGTCTTATTTCCTTCTGGTAGTAGGATTGCTGGATCAAATGGTAAGTCTACTTTTAGTTCTTTGAGGTATCTCCACACTACTTTCCATAGCTGTTATACTACCTAGCAGTCCCTTCAATGGTGTATAAGTGATTCTTTCTCTGTGCATCCACTCCAGCACTTGTTGTTTGGGGACTTTTTATAAGCGTTATTCTCACTGGAGTTAGGTGATATCTCATTATTGTTTTTATTTGCAAATTCCTGATGATTAGAGATGTTGAGCATCTTTTCATGTGTTTGTTGGTCATTATCTTCCTTTGAAAAGTTTCTGTTCCTGTCTTTTGCCCATATTTGTAATGGGGTTGCTCGATTTTTTCTTGCTGATTTGCTTGAGTTCTTTGTAGATTCTGGTTATCAGCCCTTTATTGGATATAGAGCATGCAAACATTTTTCCCACTCTATTGATTGTCTCCTTGCCTGTGCAGAAACTTTTTAATCTGATCAGACCTCATTTGTTTATTTTTTTTATTGATGCAATTGCTTTGGGGGTCTTCTTCATAAATTCTTTTTTAAAAAATATTCCATAATGAGGATTTTAAGTTCTTCTCTTATAACCATTAAACATGTCTTAAAAGGTTTATTTCTAGATATGTTATATTCTGCTGTTATTCCAGATATAATAATTTTCCATTGAATTTTCTAATAATTTCTAATAGATGTTGTAAGAAGGACAGTATGGCCTGCTTTAATTTATTGTTAAGAATGTATCAAAATTAAAATTTGGCCTTAGTACCACATATTCAACTAAAATCTAGATTAGAAGACCAAATCTCCAACCATTACAAGACCAAATAGCTGTTTGCCATCAGTATCATTTCTGCCACCCCTGAATTTGTCCGCGACCCATGAGTCTGTCATTGTGGTCATCTACCTTCTATCTAACCTGTGTCACCATCCAATGTTACCAGTATGCCATGACATTTGGATTTGGATTCAATATTTGAATATTTCTTTTCAAATATAGATGGGAAAGAAAAAAATTCCTTTTAGGCTTTATTTTTCAAAATTCTATGAGTCATGTTAAGGTTAAATGAATATTTATGATGACAACAGTAAATGCTATAAAGATTATAAAAGTAAATATTCCTATTTTACGTTAAAATAATTAGTAAGAATGATTAACAATTAAATTAATGGAGAGGGGTAACATTAATGATACCATTATTCATTGAATGTGGTAGATTAGGTTTTTAAACCTATAAAATATTATGTAATAATGAAATTATGTAGGGAAGGTTTATGGGTGCAAAAATGTAATTAGATTAAATGAACAATATTTGATAGCACAACAAGTGACCAGAATCAACAGTACGTTAGGGTATACTTTCAAATAACTAAGAGTGGAACTAGAATGTTCCTAATACAAACAAACAATAAATTCTGTGGTGATAGATACCCCAATTACCCTGATTTGATTAATTAATGTTGTATGCCTGTATCAAAACATCACATATACCCTATAAAGATATGCAACTATTCTGTATCCATAATAAATACTTTTTAGAAATTTAAACATTTAAAAAAATTAAATAATAATGAGAGTCAGGATATAGAAATTAGATTTATTTTAATTATAACTTGTATACTACTGTTTGGTATATAAGTCTTCATGATATTAAGTAAAATATTCATCTATGCAGCATTAAAAAAATATGGAGACTTTACCTCTTTTGTGTTTACATGGATGGAGCTGGAAAATATTCTTCTTAGTAAAGTATCTCAGGAATGGAAAAAAAAAAATATCCAATGTACTCAGTACTACTGAGAAACCAACTTATAATCACTCACACTTGCATATGGAAAATGAAACACAACTATAGCCTAGGATGAAAGAGGGAAGGGGAGGGAGAAGAGAAGGGAGAGAGGTGGGTAGATAGAGGGAGGCTTAGTAGGGGGACCACACCCATGGAGCATATTGTAAGCACAAGTTGGATCTATCAGTGTAGAACACAAATGTCTTAACGCTGTAATTGGGTAAAAGGTGAAAGCTATGTTGATTAGTAACATGTAAGCTCTCCAATTTGTATAAATAATCAACACAACGAATCCCATAATGGCATAAATGTATGTATGATATATGTACAAATGACTTAATTAAAAAAAAAATTAAACATCAAAAAAAAAGAACTATATTTAATCTTTAGTGATTTCCCTTATTCCTTGAGTCTTTTAAGAAAAGGCTAATTTAGAAATCCTTAATATCAGGTCAGGATAAAGTAAATGATGTTGATTTTGCTGCCTCAAAATTTCACAATGGGGGGGAAAGCAAATCATACCTATCTGTGAGTCCAAATAAACATTATAAGAACATTAAGGAAAGAAAAAAGTATCAAAGGAGGAAAATCTTGTAACTGTACAAAACCGTATTGAAAGTTAAGGTATACACTTTTTAATAGACACATAATAATTGTACATACGGTATTCACAGACTACAGCGTGGTGTTTCAAAATGGACAAATACGCCTCTAGAAACAGGGACACCCAGGGGCTGACAATGCCATGAACTTTTGCTTCTACGCTATGTCACAGTTTTGAAATATGACTAGGACTTTGGCATATTTTTAACCTTTTCCATTTTAACCAATTTCAAACCGAAAGAAAAGTTCAATACCAATACAACTTTTAACCAAATTCTCATTTGCTCTCCTCCCTCCCATCCCTACAGGGCACTGGACTGCCAGACCATCACACCAGTGTAGAAGGAAGGAATTCCTGGCTTCTGCTGCTTCTCTATGGATCGCTGTTTCTTCATCCCCAACATAAAGAATTTGTACTTAAATCCCAAGGACTGCTTATGTAAACGATTGTATGAACACTGTGATAGAATAAGCAATTGAGTGGAAGGTTGGGATCCCACTGGGCAAGCATGAAGAAAGCAAACAAGAAGACGGTGGCGGTGGGTGCTTGGAAGAATAAGAAACAATCTTTTTATTTTATTTTTTTTTTCTTTTTATTGAATCATAGCTGTGTACAATAATTCAATCATGGGGTACAGTGTGCGGGCTTCAGATAAAATTGGAGATATTTTCATCAACCTGATTGCGATAACATTCAAGAGACTTTCTCATTACTATGTGAGAACATTTTTGATCTGTATTTAGAAGTTTTCTTTTTAGAATTGTGTTTTCCTAAACTTTGGGAAAGTAGTGTAAACAACTCTCTCCTTTCAAACACTAACTTTTGAGAAACCAATCCTGACTGTCTCCTGGTGGCTAAATATCATTGCAACGTGTAATAAGCCTCATTAATTTTCCCTAATTGGGTAGAAAGTTTTGGAAAAGTCTGAAGTAGAGAAACATTTTCACAAAATTCAACTTAAATTCAAGTTCATATGATAACAAGGATGACAAGTCTCCAGGAAGGGGAAGAGCAGAGCGTCTTAGAGAATTTTTTGGAGATTTCCATAATAGATTTTAAAAAGAGAGAGAAAGTCATTAAGATTTAGGACACTCATTGTTTCACAGAGCATTTAAATACAAAATGGTTTACAAGGGTTTATAAACATTTGTTGGCCTCCAGTCTTATGAAGACTAATATCTCCTTGTTTATCATTTTAATTTGCCTAGCAAAGTCTTCCCCACCCCCCTCTTCTAGCCCTAATATATCAATGCACTTCACTAGCATTTTAAATTTATCCCAGCTTCTGAATTAGTAGATTTTACACTGGCCAAGTTTACACAGTTCTTTTCTCAAAATCCTCAGTATTTTTATGCTCCAGGAAATGCACCTGTCATTATAGCACACGCACACTTTCATTTTCTTAAAAGCAGAAAGTAGAATTCATTTCTCACCCTTGATTCTAAAGCAGTTGGAGAGCTTGAAGGAGAAGGGACTGTCAAAAGGGGAAACAAATAAATCTAATTGTGGTGAAAAGGTGATGAAAGACTTGTGCTTACATTTCCTCCACTTGTGCTTAAAATAATCATTGACACACTCCATGATTGAGGGCCAACTCTTGATTTTCCAAAGCTGGGGTCACAGAGATCAGGAACAAACGACACAGTTATTTTCAAACCCAAATTAGAGCAATTTGTTCCTGCCTTCCCAAGCTGTTAATAAGTAACTCCATGGATTTTTCTGAATTCTGTGCTTCACTCCTTCCCACTGCCTACCCTACCAGGTATGCAGGTGGACAGTAAGCTGGTTAAGAGGAACGGAAGGAGGAAAACTTTGGGAAATATCATCAGTGGATATTTAAGGCCTAGGATTTCTGGTAAACCAAAAAAAAAAAAAAAAAACTCAACTGTGGATTAAAAAAAGAAAAAATATGGACTAAGGCTGGAAAGCGTGGCATATAGTATCAGTGTCACACCAGTGTCCCCAGGTATGCACTGTCCATACCTGATCTCCTGCTATAAGCACCAGTAACTGCCACCAGCCCTAACCCTCCAGGACCTCTCAGGCAGTGAACTACAGGGAGGACGGAGGTGCTAACGAGTGATGGCCCTCGCAGCCCTCAGCCAAGAATGAAAGAGAACTGGAGGACAAATACTCAGGGTGAGGCCACTCCAAAAGCTTATTTTGTCCTGTCTCCCAAAGCCACGTTTTGCAAATGAATCACTGCCCACCCTTTGTTCTGGATACCTTTGCATGGATGTTTGTACAGAAAACAGTCTTGGAAGATAGGCATAACATCTCCCTCAGGAGCAAAGGGTGAGCGTGCTTCCAGCCCATTGGGTAAGATGTGGGTTCCCTAAATTCAGACTCCCAAACTACTGACTGTTAGGGTGGAATGATCTGTACCCTGCTCATGGGATTAGAGGACAAGAAGAATCAACACCATGATGCTCACGCTGCTTGCTGTGTTGTAGGGATAAAGCTTAGTCTCTGATTTAGCAGGCTTCTGTCTCCTGCCAGCATCCGTGACATGTGGCGGCCAACCTGTCAGCAAGTACTTACGGTAAAGATCTCAGACTCTCCACACCTCTTAACTGACCCCACTGACCTCATCATAGGAATGACCAACTGCAGAATAGAAGTTTAATTTGGTCACAATTAGAGTAATAATTTTTTAAGGAAGTTTATTTTAACACTTTGCTATATTTTTCAGATAGGATCAGAATTAAAATGAAATATTTTGAGAAATGGCTCTCCAATGTTTTTCTGGCCACAAATATGAAGTCAAATTGCCCAAGTCCCCAGCTATTAGCAGATATACCATGGGCAATGACAATGATTATCTTAAATAGTGGCATTCTTTAAAGATCCAGGTGACAAGCGCAGTTCCTTCCCTGAGAATGAAAGCATTCTAAAGGACTGAGTATCCTGGGAAGCTCCAGGGTGCTCATAAGTGCACACACACGGTGAAGATAGTGACAAATACAACGGACTCATCACCTTGCCTGCTTACTGTCAGTCAGTGTTTATCTTTTATTTGTTTATTCACTTATGTATAACAGCACAAAAAAGTCTACTACATTAAGCATATTCCTTAAAATGAAAAATGGAAGGAAAAAAATAGAATTCATGGTGAGAAAGAGAGAAGCTGTCAAGACATGTAATCTCCTGCAAGTCGAAGGGGAAGGGCAAGCACATGGCTGGCAATGGGCTTGGCAGTATGTTTGAAGTCCAAAGGGTTTCCATACTTGCTCAAAGATGTACAAAAAGATGGAATTAACCCCCACACACAGAACAGAAGAAGGAAACATGAAGACGTTCCCCTCTCTTAGGCCCCAAGGAAACCAGTTCCCCTCAGGACTAAATCAGATCCTGGTATAACTTAAGACCCTTGGTTTTGCTTCCACTAAAAATTCTCTAATCTTGGTACCAAACATTATTTCAGAAAAAGCTCTTTCTAGACTACCCATAAAAATAAAGGCATATTTTGCCATACTGGGTCTCTATATAAAGTTCCCCAATCACATGCCAGCTATAAAACACAGAGACAAAATAACATTGAAAAAATTAGATTAGTAAACTTCACTAAAGGTACAATAATCTTTAATTCATATCAGAGACCAAAAAGACCCAAAGCCATGAAAACAAATTCACCTTTGTTTAATATGCTTTTCAGATTAATCTCAGAATGACACCAAAAGGCCAAGATAAGAAATGCAGGCAGTGGATGCAAGCAAAGAGCATTTTCATATTAGAAACTAACACATCGCATAAGTGATAAAATAGGAGGTATTAACAATTCCCTAAAACGCTTCAGTTTTCCATCGTTTTGTTTATTTAACAACTTTTAGTTTCAAACAGAATTAAAATGAGCTTTCTCTCCTGAAAATAGAATATTCATTGCCTGGCCCGATTTGGACACTGATTTCATAAGTCATTTAGACAAGGACAAACATCTTTAACACACAGCCTCTTATTAAATACCCCTGCCACCCCAGGCATTCTGCTCCATGCTAGGGATTCGAAGAGGAATAAACAGAAGAAGCTCGAATTCTGACACAGACTTTATTTTTCCCAAGATTAAAAATAAATAAACACAGATGTGACTTAGTTCTTTTTCAAAGGCTCTGCAAATTAGAATTTTTTCCAAATCCTCTGAAAAATGGAAACCCAGAGAAAAATTAAAACAAGGTCCTATTCGGCATATTAACTTTATATTCTAACTATGATAGGGGCTTCCAGTTTCCCCAGTAGGGTAGGAAGAGAATAGAGGTCAAAATGTTTTGTTTCCAAATACTATCTAAAGAATACCTCTCACTTTAATTGCTTTGTTTCTTGAATTCCTCTAGCCAGAACAACGAGATGGTTTTAAGTCTGCTGTTTGGATTTGGCCAAGATGGAGCAATGAAGGCCAAAGCCAGAAGACTCTCCAGATAGATGAGTGTGGACTCTTCACAGCTGAGCTCGGATCCCAAGGATGGAAGACCAGATGCAGCCTGAGGAGAAAGCCTCAGTTTAGAACAAAGCAGGCTCCTTTGCCCGTGGTGTCCTTAATAATACTGACAGAGTTTGAATAGCCAGGTGATTCTGCAGCTATGTTCCACAAACTGTTCTCTTTTATACAATTTAGTACAGAGAAAGAAAGCTCTTCATCTCAAATTATAAGGTTGGCATAACGTAGGAACCAAAACAGGATAAGGCCATTAAAAGAAAAAAATAGTATAGGTTAATCTATGTTATGATAATTAAAATCCTAATAAAATGCTGGTAACCTAAATCTGGGGGACTATTAAATAAATACATGATGGTCATGTAGGATTTATCCCAAGAATACAAGCTTAGGTTAACATTAGAAAATCTCCAGATGTAATTCATAGCACACTGTGGGAGAAAAGCTATATGATCACTATAATAGATGCAGAAAAATGCAAAGGTAAAATTCAAAATCTTGCAGGGTAACAAAACCAATATCTTAAACAAGTTAAGAGTGAAAGTATCTCCCTTAATATGATAGCCAGAATCTATCCAAAACATACAAAATAGTCAAGAATTAACATCATCTTAAAGGCAACAAAACAAATCAGAACAGGACAAAAATGCCTGCCCTCACTGATTTTGTTTAACATTGTTCCAGAGATTCTAGCCAGAGCAATAACGCATGACAAAGAAATAATTGATGAAAGTATCAGAATGGAAAAATAAAATTGTTGTTATTTGTAAATGATGTGGTTAATTACATAGAAAATTCAAAAGAACTAACAATTTCTTAGAGAAAAGAAATAGACCAAATGAACAGATTAGGGACATTTATAATGGGCCAACATATACATGTGCACTTAGATTAGAAAATTCTTAACAACTATTTACAAACTGAATCTATTCATGCGTAGGAAAGGAAAATGTGTTATAATAAAACTGAGTTTAACCTAGGAATGAAATGTTAGATCAATATTAGAAAATCAATTAATATAATTAATCATATTAACAGATTAAAGGGGAAATCATCATATGACCCTTCTAAAGGATGCTGAAAAATGACTAAATAAAATTCAACATTTACTTGTGTTAAAAAAAAACTTATTGTAGGAATATAAAAGGCCCTCCTTACCCTACTAAGAAAATGTATAGTAAATATTGAACTTCATGATAAAACATTAAAAGCTTTCCTTGTAGAATCAGGAATAAGATTCAGATACTTGTTATCATAATCTCCATCAACATTTAAGTGGATCTTCTCATAAGTGCAAGAAAAATAAACTAAATGAATAAAGATTGTTGCAAAAGAAGCAGAACTTTTATCATTCACAGATGCTAGGCTTTGCATGATTTTGGCATCTATGTTCATCTTTGGGTTGTAACTTTTCCTTCTCATTCTTGCCAGGTCTAGTATCAAGTTTATGATAGTTTCATGAACTTTTTCAAAACTCTGGAATAGTTTATGTGTATATATATGTGTACATTTCTTATTCTCTGTGTCTTGATGTTTTGACATCTGTGGCTTCCCTAAGCCTGGAGGGACTTGCTCCTCCCAAATTTGTCAATTTCTAGAGATAGTAAACAATTCACCCACAACCTCCCCTTTCAGATGCAAACCAACAAATTGAATCCAGAGCTCATTCAGCCAAGCACCTCCAGTATCAGCTCTCACCCTCTGGTTCACTTACTACCCACCTGCCCTAATCACCTCAGGGCCAAGCACTTAAGAAGTAGGAACAAACCCCTGTCCCAAGAGTCCAGTTGAAATTAAGGTAGATTAGGCAATTCTAATCCTGCTAACCCTGCCTTCCCCATTCCTTTCTGCAGAAATCACAACCAAGTTCTTAGCATAGGAATCCCTTCCCCTCTCCTTCCTGACCACCTGACCAGCCCTGCTGCTTCCCCCTATGGCCCATACAGAATGTCAAGCCCCCTTCTCTTGGGGGACCTGTGAGTAACAAACTATCTGTTTAGCAACAGCCATCTCCTAGTATATTGACCTTGACATACCTAAATAATAACAAAACCTGTATTTCAAAACAACATGAAATTACAATTGCTGTAGAACTTGCCAATAAGTTCTACAAATAACCTTTCTTTGTAAAAATATATTTATCATTAACTTATCAAGTGTTTATACAGTTATTCAGATTTTCTGTACCATCATGAGACAATGTTAAGTAATACTCTTAAGTTGCATTCTTTTATTTTGTTACAAAGTTTTTTCCCTAAATACTCCATTTTTCCAATATTGTTTTGTTTCATTTTCTAACCCTTTGGTTTTGTAAACATTTTCTAATTTTCACAATTATTTCTTCTACACTCTCACTTGAGGAAATCTCATCCAATGCTTTGACTTTAAACACCATCTGCCCATAACTTTCAATTACATCTTCAGTTTCTGACCCTAGACCTGTAAGTTAAACATTTTACTTACTTATCTGCATCTGAATGCCTAATAAGTTCTCAAACATGATTGTGAACAACAATCTTGATTTCTGCTCACTACATGCCTTCCTTCAGACTCCTTATTTCCAATCACCCAGTTGTCCAAAACATGGAGTCATCATTGATTTCTCCTCTCCCTTCATCCTCATGTAAGTCCTGCCAACTCTAATCCCACAGCATCTCCCTCACCAGTTCACTCTCTTCCCCTCTGCTGCAGTCATCCCAGCCTAAACCATCATCATTATTCACAAGTATTCCCACCAGGGGCTCTCTGCTCCTCTCTTTCCCACCCACAACTCATTATCCACGCAGTGGTCAGAATCATCAAACAGCATCTATGACTCCCTTGCTTAAATCCTCTGAATGTAGGCAGGATACAGTGGCTCATCCTCTCCCTCTTCATCCAAATTCCTTAGGACCTCTTGTGCACACATTTACCTTGGCCTGGAAGATTCTTTACCCAGAACTTTTTCCTTTATCACCATCTCAGACAGGATTTCCTTGGCCATTCAGTGTAAAGTACATCTCTCCCCTGCAGTATCCATACTCCCACCGTTCATAGAAACAATGATCTTGCTACGTTGCATGGGCTTAAGTGATCCTCACACCTCAGCCTTCAAAGTAGCTAGGACTATAGGGACATGCCATTGCATCCATCTTCCAGTCCGTCTTTTAAAATTAAATCACTGTTTTATTTTATTATATTTTATTATATTGTATTCTATTGTACCTACTGCAACCCTAAATCATTTTCTTTTCATTTTACTTTGTAATAGTCTGTTTCTAAGACAGCCAAAACTCATGACCAATCTTTTCATTGCTTCAGCTTAGGACAGTATTTGGCACGCAATAGGTGCTCATTATAAATGCTCAGATGAAGAATTAATAAATGGGCATGAGAATTTACTCAAGATCGACCAGGGAAAGTATTTGAGAAAGTAGTTCAAGAAAATAACGAAGGGATCGGACACGATAGAGTCAATGTTGTTTAGGGAAGGAGAAGAACAGGGAGGGGCTCTTAAGTCCCCAGTGGAAGAGTCAGGGAGGAATGTGAACGCCATCAGCACCCTGACTACTCAGGCCTTTGAACTAAGACTCATGGTCTGGCTGAAAGTTTGACATGTATTTGCCTATGTCAATGTTTAGTCATCAGCACTGTGGGATTTAAATAATCAATGAGCAACATTTCAAACTCTAGAGAAATCCAAAGTGGAATTCTATCCTTCCTTAAAAGAAAAGAAGATATCTTAGAAAATGAAGTCTTTAAGAAAAATAACACTGAGCATCAATTTGAGCATTATCTGAATTCTGACATCACAAGTGAAAACAATTTCAACTCCACTTAAAAAGATGTCAGATTCAGGCAGTTTTACAACAGGAAATGGAAAAAGGTTAAGGCTTTAACTTCATTCAGGTGTCATTTGATATATATACATAGGAAATTAGGTCACTGAAAATAATTTTTTTCAATCAAGAAATTTACAGCTTAGAATAAAATGATATCTCAATCCATTTTAGCTGGTATTCCTACTCACTGGTGTTTCTTAACATTGTCTTGCATTAACTATTGAAAAGCTACAAATAATGGAAAGTTTAAACAAGATCTCTGTGTTTATTTCTGTTACTAATATTTTAATGCCAGTAAATTTAAACTATTGAGCACAGCTATTTTCATGAAGAGCACATATTAGAGACAGCCATCTGTTAATAAAGGAAGCAACCGAGAAAGAGTGTGGGTCAACCTCAACTGATCTTGCTGTTTCTTCATAAATACCTATGCAGGTATTCAAGATCCAACTCGAATATGGCCTGTCCATGAGAACCCCTGCCTTTTCCTCTTAGAAAGGATTAATCGTTTCCCTTTTAGTTTTCCAATGTATAATCCTCTATCTTTATACACACTTCATTAGATCATTAGTCTCTTGAGCTCAAATGTTAGCTTCTTAAAAACAGAAATCTTGTTTTAATCAACTTTGATTGAATTCCCAGCACCCAGCATAATAGCAAGTATTCAAGAAAGATTTACTAAAATAACCTAGGTAAATTGGAATTAACGGAGAATATTCTGCAAAACAAGAGCTGATCATTGTCTCATTAATAACAAATCTGATCTTATCCTGCCCCCAAGTACCTTCTGTCCTGGTTTTGGCATCTAAGAAGGAGGGGGGCCTGCTTCCTATTTATGACTGTCTTCACCCAGCCTGGTTTTTCAGGTGCACGATAGCAACCTGTCTGTATTCTTTAGCATAAGGTGTGTACATCCAAAATCAACATATATAGGTATAATAACAATCAATCAGGGAATTATATCACACTATCTTAACAGCTGAATATCCTTTGGCTGGTGCAGTGGCTCACACTTGTCATCCTAGCACTCTGAGAGGCCAAAGCAGTGGATTGCTTGAAGTCAAGAGTTTGAGACTGGGTTGAGTAAGAGCAAGATCCTCGTCTCTACTAAAAGTAGAAAAAAAACAGAAAAAATTAGTCCAGTATTGTAGTGGGGGGCTGTAGTCCCAGCTACTTGGAAGGCTGAGGCCAGAGGACTACTTGCATCCAGGAATTTGAGGTTGCTAAGAGCTAAGCTAATACCATGGCACTCTAGCCTGGGTAATAGATTGAAAAAAAAAAATCCTAAAGTCTTCAAAATTAAAGAAAGGGGTTAATGAAATTTAAGCTATTCTCTTTAAAAAGGCCCTGATTTAAGTAATGTTTAAGAATAGCCTTCCAATATTTTTTGAAGGGAAAATTTAAATCTAACATGTGCAAGTCACTATACTAGTTTACTTAGAAAACATATCCGGTAAAGAGCTGTTTCGAGGCATAACTTATACATTTAATATGTCCAGCTATAAATCAAACCCTCTCAGTACGGTGTTTTTCTATTGAAGCTGTCCCACTCCCCATTAATTTTGCTGACTAGAATTTCAGTTGAAGGCTAAGCAGTTAATTTTTCAAGGATTAGTGTAAGTTCTCCTTTCTCGTAGTAGAAGAAGGTAAGTAGAGAGTGTTTTCCACATTTCGGACCTATGTGTAGAAACAAAACAGTCCTTTTGTACCAGATTGAAAAGATAATACTTTCATTTAATAGCCTTTATTTACCTGCCACATATATTGTATAGAAGTTGAGAATTTTCTTATTCAAGTGTGTTATAAAATACATATTTTTTAAATAGGAAAAAATCTGCTCTGCTAGAAATATGAAAGCCATGTCATCCACATTGGGTGAAATCGTTGTGATTTGAGATATTATGCTTCATTATCCCCACAAGAATACCCACGCCTTTCACACACTGGGTTTGGATATTTGATGTGGGTAATGTGGACCCTGTAGTGATCACACTGTGCCACCCAACATGACACACAAGTGTGAGCTATGACACTATCTGCCCCATGGGAATTAGTCCTGCTCCTCTACTCTAATATTATAAGAAAGGCTACTTTAACACTCTTAAAAAGTTACTTACTATATATTTTATTTTCTTTTTTTATTAAGTCATTTGCACATAGATCATACATGCATTTATGCCATTATGGGATTCGATGTGATTACTTGTACAAAATGGAGTGCTTACATGCTACTAATCAACATAGCTTTCACCTCATTTACCCAATTACAGCATTAAGACATTTGTGTTCTACACCTGATAGATCCAACTTGTCCTTGTAATATGCTCCATAGATGTGGTCCCCCTACTAAGCCTCCCTCTGTGTTTACTTACCATATATTTTCTACCAGGCAGGCTCAAAAATTATTGTGAGCGT
>CAUYRH010142991.1:0-21955 GCA_963574655.1 Perodicticus potto | reverse complement strand
TGGTAAAATGAGATGTCAAAAAATTATTTTTAAAATGCTTTTTTTTTTTTTTTTTTTTTTTTTTTTCAGTTTTCGGCCAGGGCTGGGTTTGAACCCGCCACCTCCAGTATATGGGACTGGTGCCCCACCCCTATGAGCCACTGGCACCGCCCATTTTTAAAATGCTTTTTAATTACAGGAAGCATAAATATTTTTTGAAGTTCTTTAATTCAGAAAACAGCTTGCATAATTTTTTTTCACCTTGAGAATCGTAGAGAGTTGATCACAAATCCTAGGACATCAATTCTTAGGGACATTTTTGTAATGAAAAAAAAAAGTTTGTAGTATGGTAGAAGTGAGGTCAATATAAAATATATGTAAGGAAAAACCTTGGTTTACGTAAAAGAGTTTCTCAATTTTTTTTTCCATTATCTTCTCCTCTAAATAGCCAATTAAAATATTTTTCTCCAATTGTCCCTCCCATGGAATTTTGATACTATAGATACACTGTGCAGATGTTTACGTACTATGTATATACTTGTGGTTCGTACATAAAAGGTTAAGATGTTTTTCTACCCCCAGGAACAAACTGTGTTTTCAAGAGTGGCAATATCACTCATCCTATTTAAGAACACTTGGATTAAAGGGAGAAATTGTAAAAGGAGTTCTTTGTTTTTTAGCCTGTGTATGTACAAAGTGCCTTTTACTTCAGAACATTTTATTCACTAGCTTTCATAGTTAAGGATATTCTTGCTTCTTTTTTTCTTTTTCTTTTCATCAGTTTTATTTTTAGTATCAATAAACCTATCTCAAATATTTTAGTCTGAATTCTGGAAAGTCTGTGTTTGATTGAACATGAACGCTTTTAATGTGTTTAAACAAATACTTCAATATACTTCAGATAATTTTTTGTTCAGCTGCTGTATGCAAAAGAAGCATAAGTTATGGGTTAATTATATAACCTCTCTATTCCTCAGTCCCTTCATCCTTAAAAATGAGTACAATAGGCTTGCCTCATAGGAGTTGCAAAATTTTAAATTAGTTAATGTATATAAAGTTCTTAGAGCAATGCCTAGTAAACAGTAAGCAGTACATCTTCTATGTGATTTTTTATTAAAACTACTTTAAGACAGTGATCTAAGACCTTACATTATAAAAATACAGGTTGAGCTCATGAAACTAATTAGAAGGCACAGATTCAAGACACACAGCAGTGGAGTCTCTCAAACTGTTGGGACTAAGGCACATCTTCCCCTGGAGCCCCACAGATTATCTCTCAGGTTTGACTCATTTTCTTATAGACAGGTTTTCTTAGTTTCTCTGTTCACACAACTGGCCCTTGGCTTTAATATTTTTATGGCATTGTATCTGGCATTTTTAATCTAATTTCACATTTCTTTCAGAGAGTATCTGATTGGCCTAGGTTTTAGGCGGTCCTTTCTTCATCCAAATTTCTGAGGTCAAGGATATTGGAACAAGTATAGCACGCTTGGTTAGAGAGACCCAGATTTTGAGGATGAATGACAATTATGAAGTAGAGTTTCTTGGAATGAAAAAATATGCAAAAGTTGAATGGAAGAAAAAGTATCCAATGTACACAGCCCTACTTTGAAGCTAATTTATAGCTTTCATATGAAGGCGAAAACCCAATTATAGCACAAGAATATGGGGAAAAGGGCAAGGGAGGGGAGGGGAGATGGGAGAATGGGTGGAGGGAGGGCGATTGGTGGGATCACACCTATGGTGCATCTTAGAAGGGTACAGGTGAAACTTATTAAATGCAGAATACCAATGTCTACATATACTGATTAAGAAAATACCATGAAGGCTATGTCAAACAGTTTGATGAAAATATTTCAGATTGTATATGAAGTCAGCACATTGTGCCCTATGATTGCACTAATGTACACAATTATGATTTAATAAAAATTTTTTTAAAATGTTGTCTACTGTGATGGAGTAAAAGATAACACCCATCAAACTATCATTATGAAGTGTTAATCTTCAAATTTTTCTTGACTAAATATTCTCAAATGTAAATTAATAATGACAAATAAAACTGCAATGTACTAACAGCTGGAATATTTAATAGGACAATATTTCACAATGGCCAAGACTGATAGCTTGGCTATATAATGGCTTATATAACACTAAAGTCTCTTTTATATAAATTAATTGAACAACAAAAATATCAGATGCATGATAAACTGTGAAAACATATTTTAAAAACTTTCTTCATGCTCAATTACCTATAAAATAAAGTGATCCCCCAGAATATCATGGCTCTCTTTAAATATCAGAATCTTATTTTATTTTAGTTGCTGGCAAGTAGGGAGCTAGCTATATGTGTATCTCTGCCTTCTTTAATTTTTAAAATATCTTGCACAAAATATCTACTGTGGAAGCAATTTTGGGAAAAATGTGACTAAATGTTACTTGATATTTTGCATCAATTAAACATGTTTACTCTTGTTGTGGTGAAAAGATTTTACACTGTGTTAGAATAACAACATACTGTAAAAGTTCAAAATGGTAACATCTCAGAAACATATTGCCAGATAATGTTTAAAAATAGTCCCAAGAAATAGAAGAGCTTGAAAATAAAATTTTGGGGAAACATCGCTTCTGTTCTTCATATATAGTGGGCATTAATCATCAAGACAGGAACATGTATTTAACATCTCAATCAAAGTAAGGATTGCCTTGCTATTTTAGGACCTTGAGTGCTCAAATCCTGTTGGAATCATGCTAGGTTGAATAATTTGAAGGGAATTATCTGGGTTTCAACCACTCCTGCTGTCATAATTTACTATCCCAATACTCAAATGGGAAAGATAGATTTTTATCGTCCTGTGTAACCCAATCAAGTTTATTTGCTGCCAGTTGGAGCAACGATTCCATGGGAGATGGAAGGAATTTCTGTTTATAATAACTTTGCCATGGTATTGGAAAGTAAGGTGATTCAAATGTCAATACAAAATATATATGTAACATATTTTAAAAGTGTTCTTAGACATATCTGATTGCTATGAATATAAATAATAAAAGCTTATCAAATATCAAAACGCCTACCTGAAAGTATTCACAAACATATTTATAATCAAAATCAGATCACTATAGTCTGTAAGATGACATAATAAGGATAATAAAAATAACATACTAATCACTTTTAGAATCATTTTATTAATTTACAAAACAAGTAGTTTTGCTTAGGTGGTCAAATTGATGTATTTTGGAAGGGTAAGTATTTAACATGTTTAGGTTTATTTATACTAGTACCTCATGGCCTTAAGTATACCATATTTTTGTTTTCTTTGTTTAAAGAAAGTGGTTTTCCAACAATTTATTATGTGCTCTGATGCTTCATTCAGTCATAAACTAGTCCTTAATTGTGTCGTGCATTGCTTATATAATCTCTAGTAAAATAATTTAATAAAAATTGATAAAACTCCCGATCATCATTAAAAATGTTCATTAACAAAGAAGATCAAACTGCAACATTCATATCCTACCTACCAAATACCTTCTAGAGAGGTAGCATTTTAGAAATAGCCAATATTTCCAGATAACATCTGATAAAATTTCCCTTTTTGTATATGAAAAACAATTAGTAAAAGTTACGTGCTCTTGTCTAAGGGCAGATAGTTATTAGTAGACCTCCAAGGACACCACTGACTTCTAATTATTTCGGACAACATTGTCCACTCTGCATTTTATCTTTCACTCCTTATCAAGTTTCAAACTACATGAAAATTGGCCTCCTTAAAATTTCTCAATTCAAATAAGCACATTTCCATTGTGTCTTCCCATCTCTCAGGTTTTTAATATCAGATTTTTCTTCAACTTTGATTTTTAAAAATGTGAAAAATTGACACGAAAGTAAAAGCCAGTTTTCCTTGTAGTTACTGCTGTGAGAAATTTTTGTCTTTTCTAGGAAAATTGAATTAGTCTTTGAAGCAATTTCTCAATTTCATGTGAGAAAGCTGATCTTAATTAGCATGCCTGTGTCTGAGCAAATGAAATCTCTTAAGCATAAGTGTTCAGCTTCTAAAACACGAGTCACAAGTGAAATCCATGTTATATCTCACCTTTTAGAAGTACTTTAGTGTACAGTGTGAGGCTTTAGATGGACGTTTTATGGTGACAGCTTTATTGAGGTGTAACTGACGTATGATAAAATACATATGTTTAAAGCATGCTAATTGGTAAGTTTTGACATATGCATATGTCGTTATTATGGTATCTATTATCCTAAAGTTTCCTCGTGGCCCTTGTAATCAATCCCTCCTCGCTGTCCTAACTCCAACACTCCTCTCCAGTCTTTGGGCAATCAGTGATATGTTCTCTGTCACTATAAATTGCTTTGCATTTTCTTTAATCTCATGCAATACAATCAAACGTATACTTACTTTGTTCATCAGCCTTTTTCATTTAACATAACGACTTTGAAATATATCCATGTTATTACCTGTATTAATAATTTATTTCTCCTTATGAATATAGTATCCCATTGTATTAATACACCGTAATTTATTGATGCATTTGCATATTGATGGAAGCTTGCGGGACTGGCAATTTTGAGCTATTAAGAATAAAGCTCCTATGTGCAAGTTCACATAGATCACATGTTTGTAAACACAAAGCAGCACGTTTTTGTGTGAATATAGTCTTAATGTTCTCTTAGTTAAATATCCAGGAGTGAATAGGCAGCATTACATCATACACATGTTTAAAATTTTAAGAAAGTGCAAAGCAAGTGGTTGTATCATTTAATATTCTCATGAGCAATGCACGAGGGTTCCAGTTTCTCCACATTCTCTACGACTTTTACTATTATCTGTCTTTTAGGTAGATGCAATAAATGATTTGCTATTATTTTCTCACAGAGTATTGTTTTTCCTTTTTCTTCATGGCACAAAAGTATATATGTGTGTGTGTGTGTGTATTTTTCAAACATGTGGATATGCAATTGTCCCAGAAGATTTGTTGAAAAGATTATCTTTTTTCTTTTTTCTTTAAATATTTTGGCACTTTTACTCAGAATCAATTTATTATAAATGTAAAGATTTGTTATAACTTTCATTCTATTTCATTAATCTACGTGCCTGTATTTTCCCTAATATTAACTACTGTGGCTTTATAGCAAATTCTGAAATTAGGGTAAATGTTCAAACTTTGTTTATTTATTTTTCATATTTGGATTGGCTACCTTTGGCCTGTTGCATATCCATAAGTATTTTAATATTGCCTTACTAAATTCTATAAAAATCCTGCTGGTATTCTAGTAGAAACTGAATTGAATTTATAAATCAATTTGAGACAAATGGCTTTCTTAGCAATATTGTTTTTTCCAACTCAACAAATAAAGATAAAAATCTCTTCATTTATTTAGATTTTCATTAATTTTTCTCAAAATACTTTGTATGTTTCAATGTACAAAACTTGTTTGTACATTTGTGACATTTAATCTTTTTTTTTTTTTTTTTTTTTTTTTTTTTGTATAGAAATATACTTAAGTTATCGCCCTTGGTGGACTGCCATGGCGTCACACAGCTCACAGCAACCTCCAACTCCTGGGCTTAGGCTATTCTCTTACCTCAGCCTCCCAAGTAGCTGGGACCACAGGCGCCTCCCACAACACCTGGCTATTTTTCTGTTTTGCAGTTCAGCCGAGGTCAGGTTTGAACCCGCCAACTTCGGTATATGGTGCCAGCGCCCTACTCAATGAACCACAGGTGCTGCCCTGTGACATTTAATCTTAAGTATTTTAATATTTTTAGTGTTAGTGTGAACAAAATTGTTTTTAATTTGCTTTTTAGTATTTAACATAGTTAGCATAGAGGGATTCACTTGATTTTTGTGTCTTGATCTTTTATTCTGTTCAGTTTTCTAAGTCATGTATTAGTTCTAATAGTTTTGTTTTATATATGTTTTTCAGAATTTTCTTTTTTTTATTAAATCATGGTTGTGTACATAAATGCAATCATGGGGTACAATGTGATGGTTTTATATACAGTTTGAAGTATTTTCATCAAACTGATTGACAATAGCTTTCAGGACATTTTCTTAGTTATTGTGTATAGACATTTATATTCTACATTTAGTAAGTTTCACCTGTACCCTTCTAAGATGCACCATAAGTGTGGACTCACCAACTACTCTCCCTCCGCCCATTCTCCCCCCACCCCTACCCTCCGTTGCCTCTTTCCCCATATTCTTGTGCTGTGATTGGGTTATAGTTTTCATATGAAAACAATAAATTAGTTTCATAGTAGGACTTAGTACATTGAATACTTTTTCTTCCATTCTTGAGATACTTTGCTAAGAAGAATATTTTCCAGCTCCACCCAGGCAAACATGAAAGAGGTAAAGTCTCCATCTTTCTTTAAGGCTGCATAGTATTCCATGGTGTACGTATACCACAGTTTATTAATCCATTCGTGGGTTGATGGGCACTTGGGCTTTTTCCATGACTGAACAATTATGAATTGGGCTGCAATAAACATTCTGGTACAGATGTCTTTGTTATAATGTGATTTTTGTTCTTCTGTATATATACCTAGTAGAGGAATTACAGGATCGAATGGCAGTTCTGTTTTAGATTTCTAAGTATTCTCCAGATATCTTTCTAAAAGGACTCTATTAGTTTGCATTCCCACCAGCAATATAGTAATGTTCTCTTTTCTCCACATCCAGGCCAGCATCTCTGGTTTGGAGATTTTGTGATGTGGGCCGATCTTATTGGAGTTAGATGATATCTCCAAGTAGTTTTGATTTAGTGATCAAAAGAGCATAGTACTGGCACAAAAACAGAATTTTCTATAAATAAGACCACAGTTTCCAAATAAAGAGAATTTTATTTCTCCCTTTCTAATCTGGTTGTCTTATTTAAAAGATGTTTTCTTTACTAAAATATCTAGAGTTTTTAGTACACTGCTGAATAGATACAGTGAAAGTAGAAATTCTCGCTTATCTTGTTCCAGATGTTAAAGAAAAGGAATGCAGACTTTCACCCTTCAGCATGATAATTATGTGGATTTTTTCCTTGGCTCCCTTCTTGAGATGTGTAAATTTTCTTTTTACTTTATTTGAAAGTTTTTCATGTATATGAGTGATGGTTCTAATCACTACTTTTGCTGCATCTCATAAATTTTGACCTGTTTTTTCCAAAGAAAATTAAAAAAAATTGCTGATTATTTCTTATTTAATCCATAGATTATTTAAAAGTGTTTAATTTTCAAATATTTGAGAATTTTGAAGATGTCTTTTGATTGTTAGTTTCTAATTTAATTCCATTGTAGTCTGAGGACACGTTTTGCATGATTTCAGTCTTTAAAAATTGTATTTAGTCTTATTTTGTAGCTTAGCATATATGCCATGCAACTTAGAAAAATGTTTACTTTGTTTCTGACTGGAGTGAACTATATGTCATTTACACTTAGTTGGTTAAAATTCAAGTATTCTATATGTCTGTCAATTTCCTTCCCATTAACTGTGTAGAATTGTCTTTCATTTTAGTTTTTCTTCATATATTTTGGAACATTATGAAATGCTTCTATTTATGTCTAATAAAATTCTCATTTTAATGCTTGACATGCCCATTTAATTAGGTTATTGATGTTATTTTTACTTCCTTTGTGAGTTATTTTCTTAGATATGATGGTAAAATGAGCTTTTCACAAACTAGTACAGATTCATGATTATTTGCCTCTGGTAAAATGTAGGAAATTTGCTCAAATTAACTCAATTTTATCTCACACCTTTTGTGCAATCACCGTCATATACATTAAAATTACATATGTTAGAATTACAACAGCACAGCATTATAATTATTACTCAGTACACTACTGTGTCTATTAAATAAGTAAAAAGAGTAAGTGAGAAAATTATATATTTATTGAGTCTTTTTATTAAACCAAATACATTGTGTTACATATATATCATTTAATTGACGCTTACAATCCCCATTTTTTTTTCCTGGAGATTTGAGTAATTATCTAGTGTCATTTTCTTTCAGTCTGACAGACTTCCTTTATTAATTCCCTGTAAGCCAGGCTGACAGAAATGAATTTCTCACTCTTTGATTTCCTGGAAATGTTTTTATTTCACTGTCACTTTTCAAGGATTGTTTGGTTGAACACAGAATTCTTGGTTACTTTTTTCTTTTCCTTGCAGTACTTCGGATATGTCGTCTTACTCTTTCTGGCCTCCTTGGTTTCATTGAGAAGTCAGATGTTACTCTTACTGTGGTTTCCTTCACCGTATTCAGCTTTCATGTTTTCTTGAGGCTTTCAATTTTGTTTTTTTTGGGGGGGGGGTGAGGCAGGGGGACTCTTTGTTTACACTATCCATGTATATATAAATAGATCTCTTTGTATTTATTATACCTTTTACAATTTCTTGAATGTGTAGGTGAATTTTTCTTTTATCACATTGAGGAAGTTTTAACTATTATTTCTTGAAAAAAATTGTTCCTTTTCCATCCTCTCCACCTTGGCTCTAATTGCACATAAGCTGGTATTTGAAATATTTTTTAAACAATTTGATAAACATACTTCATTGCACAACTTTGGCAATACCACTGTGCATGAATATCACCTATTGCTCCAAATTTAGGAAATACACTTTAACTTTGCAGAGAAGGGGCTAGTCTTCATGACCTGTCCCAGCATAGTAAACCTCCTTGCCTGCCATATAGGCAAAAATACTGGTGCAGCTTCAGACAAGGATGATACAAACAAACTTTCACTGTTCTTACCTGAAACTTAGTAGCATACGGTCACAAACATCTCTCACATGTTGAACATCTTGTCTATTTTTGGAGTTCAAATGGTTAACTTTATTAATTGTATAGAGTTTTAATGTTGCTATTGAGGGAAAACATTTGCTCTGTTAAAGTCTTATCTCTGCTTAATTTTTAAAACACACAGGGATGAGTTGTAACAGTTTAAATATTCTTATCTACTAATTTTATCATCTATGCCAGTTTCAATTGATAAAAATTTGTTCTCATTTTTTTTATTCTTCAATTCCTGCTAATTTATGTTTGTATCAGACATTATTGTTTTTACTTGCTTGGATGCTGGATATCTTATTAGTTTATGAATATTCTTGAGGTTTGATCTGGGAACTTGTTCTTTGAAAACAGTTTGATTATTCTTTACTTTTAATGTTTCTTATAATATACTTCTGAGTTCTCTACCCAAATCACATGAATCAAGCAACTTTCTATTCTGACTGGTGAGAAAAGGAAAACATAATTTCTAGCCCAATTATAGCACCATGTACTGTTATCTTATCATCTCTGATGGTTCTTTCCCAGGGCTTAGATAATTTCCTCATATAAAAATTTGGTAGTGATCACACTGCTTAACACTTGAGGAGGTCCTTTGGCAGATACCCAGAGATATTTCTGTGTCCGGGGTCTTTCCTATGATCCCCACTTTCTTTGTCTTCTTAGGATGTCTCTTTCACTTAGGAAGTATGCCAAAATCCATGTGAGTTTCTCCATTTATGCCTTGGGGAATTGTGGATCTCATGTCATTTGTTTTCTATTAGAGATCTATCCTTTGTGGCTCAATGGCTGGAAAAATGTTTTTCATATATTTGCCATGGTGTTTTTGTTTCAGATGGGAGGGTAGATTCAGTATTACTCCATTATAGATGGAAAATTATGAATTCCTAGCTTTTTTTTTTTGTAAAGGAAAAAAAATTTCCTTATTAACTTGAGCAAGTTTACATTGAGGGAGAAGGTAGCTCCCATCACTGCAGCCAGGGTGTGAAATTAGAATGTAAAGTGTGATCCCCCAGTAAATTTGATACCAATGAGCAAAAAGAAATCAGTAGAGTAGCAGATGGTATTGTTTGCATCTCTGGGAGAGACTTGAGGCTCATAGTCACCATCTGCCTGCACGGCATTTTCTCAAACTCAATGTTTAGTAAGGTTTATTGCTACTAAACTTATGAGCATTATGAGACAGATTACCAAATTCCTGCATTCTACCATGCTTTAATTAAAAGAAATATATGTCATGTGCCGGATGTTTATATAATTATCACTACCTCTTACTCTTCTTAATAGCATCTTCCTTTTTAGTGCAATACACTTTTTTTTTTCCAGAAGAGACATTCTCTAAGTTATACAACCTTTAAGAGGTCTCTGGAATCCATCATTGGGCTTTGTGCAAATTCTTGCATAAATCCAATCTCTGAGCACCTTTATTAAATCTGACTCTTCATGGTTAGCAAAGTTCTCATGAATGCAGTTCATGTTTTCTTTTATAGATCGTATAATGCTGATGGTTATATATTTTGTATTCCCGGACATACATGTTTAGGAACGTTTAGAACATTCATTGGCTAAAAGCATTGTAGCTATGCACACTGAAGTTTAATAGATTGCTGGGGACATTTGGTGAGACATCCATGCAGTAAAGCATAATTAATCACAACTTTGGACAGTAGTGCAAGTAGCACATCCAAATTTACAGATACATTCCTCAGCGGGCATCATCTCTATTCACAGTATTAGTTTGAAACATAGGAAAGTCCCATTTTGTGGGTCAACACTGGTCAAGTGGCAGCCTCTTACAGTTCAAAGTAACACACAGAAATAACACTCTGGTTATTTCTTTGCCAACAATGTGATAATAATTCTGTCAATGCCATCCAGAAAAAGAAAAGTGGGTATCCTATGCCACTGTATTTTTAATATAAAAGTGCATATTGACTACCTTAGTAACTAATATTTTGTTTTGGTGATATAACTGGTTATCAAATCTTATGTGAACTGAATAAAAATATGTCTATAGAGTCTAAGACGGTATAAATTCTTACTAAATATGAAGGCTTGCAAACATACTTCAAACACCTTTTAAATATATACATAAAACTGTTAGAATAACCAAGATACTTTTGAAAAAATTAATGGGTGGGTGGTCTTTTCCCTAGTTCAGAGCTACAATAATTAAAACTGTGTGTTCAAGAAGAATAATGAAGAAAAGATTTATAGTATTTTCTCCTAGTTATTTAGTTCACAGATATGCAGTAATAGGCATAATACTTGACATTTCTGTGTTTTGAATTGTTTACGAGGAAAATGAAAATAATATTAGTATCGATCTCAAAAGGATGTTGCAAGGATTAAATGAGCAAATGCGTTGTACATATTTCTAAGTCTGTTAGGCACAGTGAAAGCTCAATAAATGTTAGCTGCCGTTGTTGTTGTTGCCACTATTATCTCATGTGTACATTTAGTATGTATGAGCCTGACTACATAGGTTTGTATTCTGCCTTTGCCTCTTTTACTTTGTGACTCAGTTGTCTCATAAGAAAATATAGATAATAATAGTACTTATGTCATAGAGTTCTTATTTGAATTAAATGAGTTATGAATGTAAATTACTAAAGGATGTTACATTGTAAAAAGAAACCTCAATAATTATTAGATCTAATTGTTATTATTTTCTTTATAATTGGTATCTATTAACTGGTATAGGTGTCAGTGCCCACTTTGGCACCCTGTTACTGCACAAATAAAAACAGCCAGGACCATGGATTAAAGGTACTAATACCTACAAGAGGTGGGCTTCCCATATCTCCAGGGAGAGCCCTGAGCAACCTCTGCCAGGGCCTTTTATTGAAGGATTATGCAACAGGTGTGGGGTCCCACATACTAGGATCATGTGCTTAATGGCCACTACGTGCTCTTGCCCACTGGCTTGACTCCCACCCTGCTGTACCACTAATGTTCATTGTATTATACCTGCTTCCTAACAAGCAACTGACCCATTAACGCGTGCAGCTGCTTGAGGGCTTGTCTCCGGGCAGCAAAACATCTCCATGCGGGCTAGGAGATTGTTTCACTCCCAGGGCCTTCTTCAAGAACCAGTGACCACTTCCACAAGCTTGGTGCAGTCTGCTGCAATAGGTAAATATTAATGAACAGAATAGAAAGAGATGATGCAAACCCATTTATAGAAGATAATAGTGCTTCAACTATGATACAACGTTATAATTTTAAGTCAATTGGAAAAGAGTAATATACATGACCAGAAAAATGACAAAAGAATAATAATCGTTGGAAAGTAATCAACAACATTAATAAGCAAATAAATACTTAAATGCATTGCCATACATTGCTAGAATACAGTTGGCAAAAAAGGAAAGAAATATTATACTTGATATGTTAGTTTATTAGTGTGGCCATAACAAAGTACCACAGACTATGGTTTAAGCAATGAAAACCATTTTCTCATGATTCTGGAAGCTAAAGGAAGAGCTGGTACTTTCTGTGAACCATGACAAAGTCTCTTTTCCTGATATCTGTCCTTGGCTTGTAGATTGCTGCCTTCTTCCTGCATCTTGATATAATGTTCTCTCTGTACATGTCTATATCCAAATTTTCTAATCTTATAAGGACACCAGTCATGTTGGATTAAGGCACATGCTAATGACCTCATATTAACTAACTTACCTCCTTAAATATGCTATCTTCAAATACAATCACCTTCTTAGTTACTAATTTGTCAGGGGACACACTTTAGTCCATAATACCCGCCTTTGGAAAAGGTGAGGATATGCATGTTTTAATATGATGGAAGTCAAGTTATATAATATTTTTGATGAATAGTTTGGACATCTACATTGAGAAAATTAAAATGTTTAAACCTTTGACCATACTATTTTATTGCTAATAATTTGTCATAGAAAGGTTGAGCCACAAGATATTCATGGAAGCATAATACTTATGGGTAAAGGTAGAAATAAGGTCAATGTTTACACTATGGGTTTTTTCAAAATTAAAACCTGTCCAAAAGATTGGATAATTTATGAGCATAAAACTGATAAAAAATGAGGATTCAGTGATGTAGAGTGATGTTGGCAATATTTAGATAAGTGAGAAAATATGTTAAATGTAGCATCTATCTTTGGCACTATCAATCTTATTCAAGTAAGTGTACATACACACACACACTCATGTCATGTCATAGAAATACTAGTAGAAAATATAACATGGAAAACATATGCTGTTGTTGCTTGAATTGTGATTTTCTGCTATCCAGTGAGAATAAGTACCTCTGCATATACCTACTTACATTTGGTTGCCCCTCTGTCTTCATGGTTCCTTTATAGCCACATCCAAACATTTTGATTTCCTCCCATTTTGCATAATCGAAATGTTAATTTCTTGCACTCTTAATTTTTTTGCAATTTCTCAGAAGTCAGTTCTTATATTTTCATCCAAGATCTTCAGTATCTTTTTTTAATAATCAGTAAGTTAAATCCTCAATTGCCTAATTTCTAAATCTTCACTGATATAGCAATAAATAGAAAACATTTCTGGAGGATAGTGATTGTTTACTGTTCATTTGAAAATTGCATTTCTGATGTACTTTCTGTCCTCCCTTATAGTAGCCCAAACCATATAGAAGTCATGGTAGTGATGACATTGTATTCCATTCATGTAAAATGAGTCCTTGCAAAATGGATTGAATAATTTTAGGACATACTGCCAAGAGTATAGAAAAACCCAGATGTGGACAACTGGGCTTGTAATGTGTAATGTCAGAGAGGCCTTCTCTTCCATTCTCATAGCCTGATTCATTCTTTCTTATTTTTATTTTTCGAACTCTTTATCTTTATGACCGTATTACTGAACTCTTCATTATACCAAAGTTGGAAGAGATAAGATTTCATATATCTTTTGTGCCTCTCGTATCACTGTAGGTACCCCTTACTCAACAGAGAGAAGCATGCTCTCCTCATATTGTTCCTTTGTCAGAGCCATTTTTCTTAGGGCCTCACCCATGTCTATTAACAGATAAATGCAAAATTGTGCTTGTTCTCTCTATTTTCTAAACAAATTTCTTGTATTATCACAAATCTGTATTGAAAAGGTGATGGGATAAAATAATTTTTCTAGTGAGCTTGATGACTGCCTGTATTTTAGTGCTTTGAAGACAATTTGTCTTATCATTGACTTCATAATGGATAGATTAATTTGAGTAAAGAATACATCTCTTTAAAAAACATTAAGCATTTTCTGGAACCATGGACTTTAAATTAATTTAACTTAAATGCCATTTAAATATGCACAAACATGACCTGCATGTAACCTTTTACTACTACACCTCAAATTTCACTTACAAATTAAATACAAGCCAAACTACAGACTGATGAAAATTCAAGTTGAAAAAATAATTAAGCTCCATCCATGGAGCTGGAACATATTCTTCTTAGCAAAGTATCTCAAGAATGGAAGAAAAAGTATCCAATGTACTCAGCCCTACTATTAAAGAAATTTACAGCTTTCATATGAAAGCTATAACCCAACTATAGTCCAAGAAGAAGGGGAAAGAGGAGAGGGAGGGAAGGGAAGAGGATGGGTGGAGGGAGGGTAATTGGTGGGAACACACCTACCGTGCATTTTACAAGGATACATGTTAAATTCACTAAGTGTAGAGTATAAATTTGTCTTAACACAATAACTAAGAAAATGTGGTGAAGGCTATGTTAAACAATTTGATGAAGGTATTTCAGATGATATATAGAGCTAGCATATTGTACCCCATAATTGCATTAATGTACATGGCTATGACTTAATAAAAAAGAGAGAGAGGGAGAAATAAAGGGCACAAACTAGAAAAGAAGATGTAAAATTATTTCTCCTTGCCAATGATGTCTTATACCTAGAAAATTCTGAAGGCTTCCAAATGTCTCCTAGATATAATGAATGAATTTAATAAATTTTCATGATACAAAATCACATACAAAAGTCAATAACAAATCTAGACACCAGTAATGTTGAACTCAGTTCTGACACTTAAATGAGGCAAGAAAACTGACAAGAACCATCAGGTGCCAGCCCATCTCAGAAAGAAAGAAAAGTTTCAGATAAAAAATGAAAAAATGAAAACTAACAATCATAGAACAGGCATAATTCCAAGGGAAAAAGTGCCAGAATCTACAAGAGATTCTATGGTAATTTGTTGCACAGTAGAAAAGGGGCAAATTATAAGTAGAGAACAACCCTGGAGAGAGAGACTTGCAGCACAGAAAGGTAGGTGGAACAGTTTGCTTTTCTCTCCCATGCATTTCTGATAGTGAGAGGGCTTCCAAGATGCTAGAGAAACTTTCTGTCCACTTGAGCCCTGAGACTACTGCCACCACTGATCTGGAAGCTGATAGTGGACAGGGCACAAGGCTCCCAGCTCCCCTGGGGGAATTTCCTACCCCCACACACCCAAGCCAGAACAGCAGGCACCATATTGCCTCTCTACTCACTCCCTCCTCCTTGCCAGGGGGGTACAACTTTTCAGATTTCACTCTCCTCATTTCCACACAGATATTTTTCAACCCTGGAACAGACTGAAGAATCCACAGGGGTCAATTGGATCTCAGGATATTTCTGTGACTCTAGATCCTAGACATTCATAGCAGATACCCTCCCAATCAAACTGCTATCATTCCTTCACTCAGACACTTTATTGCCCCCACCCATGGCTACCAAGTGAAATAATTGAACCACAGCGCTGAGGTTTCCATAGAATGTGAGATTGAGGCTTTCCCTTTTAAGGTTCTTCAGCAGTCTGAAATGTGTCCAGACAGTGACTTTCCTGCTTGCCACTTCACCTTGGTGCCACATGCCCGGTGGTTCCATAGAAACTGGGCACTTACCGAAATTGTGGGACATAAAACATGCTTGGGCACCCTTTGTGCAACTTAGGATGTGGATACTTATCCCTGGAATTACCTAGATTGATCTTCTCTGTCTAGAGAGTTGAGGGAGCCCACATGGACAAATCAGTGGGAAGACTCTATTGTGGGTCCTAGCTATGATGTGTTCACAGGGAAGCCCTTACTCCATGGCAGGGTTGTACTCTCAGCTCAAGTTGGGATCCTGGGTATGGAACTTCTCAGCCCACGGCATAGTTGCAGAGGAGATCAGCTGGCCTGGAATCTATACTGTCAGTAGTTACTAGGAAGAGAATATGGAGCAGAGAACAAGGAGAAGAGTAAAGCCCACCTTAGGCATATAGTCTGAGAATCTTAGACTTGCTTCTGTAAACACAATTTATGGCTGGGTGGGGCTACTTCAGTCTCTGCCTGGTAGGGCACCACCCTGAAACTGGGAGCAGACTTTTAACCCCCACTGCAACAATTAAGTAGTCAGCTTCTGTGGAACCTAAGGGTAAGCTTGCCCAACCCAGGCATGCCTGACTGCATTCCTCCACCCACCTCAGCAGAGACAGAAATTAAAGGCTTATCTGGAAACTCCAGGACCCCAACCACAAACTGAGGCATTTACATGTTCCTCCTGAGGGACTGTAGTTGGTCCAGGACCCAGAAACGACACTGTAGCTTGCTTGTTACTTCCTTCAGGTCCTAGCTATTATTAGGGAGGCTCCTGCAACTTAGTCTTGAGTTACCTTGTGCCCACCCCCACCTTAGTGATGATGGAGATTTAAAAACACCCTGGGAACTACAAGGTCCCTCCTAAATTCAATTACTTCACCTGGAGAAATAGAGTCTACCAGAGACACAAAAGAAAATCTCTACAACTGCCTCAATCACACAAACATGAAGAAATAACTGAGAGAACAACAACAAAACCCTTCAATACATTTTCCAACTCAATAAAATAAGGTGTGCCTGATTCACACTCACAAGTACCACCCACCATTACTGAGTGTAAGTTGGGGGAACTAACTCACTGCACTCTGTCAGGTAGAAATGAAGACAGATCAGAAGCAACCTGACAAGTTCGTCGAATATGCTAGAGCAACCCATGGACAACTCAGTACCAGGACCCTTCTCCTTAACATAGTCAGGAACTGATTTCTGGGTTCTCAGAGACAAATCCATAAACAAGACCCAACACTGCCTCTTAGTAGAGATGCCAGATGAGAAGGAACTAGGAAGCAGTCAAAAAACTCAGGACACATGAAAAATAAAACTGAAAATCCACACCTAAAGAAAAGAATAACTTTTTACCAATGAATAACAGCCTAAAGAAAAAGGTCAAAATGATAGATTAAGAATTTTGAGCATAGGTTGTAAGAAAGCACATAAAAATACAAGAGAAAATGAAAAACAACCACAAAGAAGCCATAAAGACAATGCTGGAAAATACTTTTAAAAATTAGAATATTTCCTAGTAGAGGAATTACAGGATCGTATGACAGGTCTATTTTTAGATTTCTAAGTGTTCTCCAAAAATCTTTCCGAAAGGAACATAATAGTTTGCATTCTCACCAGGAGTGTAGAAGTGTTCCCTTTTCTCCACATCCACACCATCATCTCTGTTTTTGGGAGTTTGTGATGTGGGCTCACCTTATTGGAGTTAGATGATATCTCAAAGTAGTTTTGATTTGCATTTCTTTGATTATTAAGGGTGATGAGAGTTTTTTCATGTGTCTATAGGCTTTGCACCTGTCTTCTTCAGAGAAGTTTCTCTCCAAGTCTCTTGCCCACTCTGAGATGGGATCACTTGTTCTTTTCTTGCTAATATGTTTGGGTTCTCTGTGGATTCTGGTTATTAAACCTTCGTCAGACACATAACCTGCAAATATCTTCTCCCATTCTGAGGGCTGTCTGCTTGCTTTACTTATTGTGTTCTTGGCTGTGCAAAAAGCTTTCAGATGACCAAAAATCACATTATAACAAAGATATTTGTACCAGAATGTTTATTGCAGCCCAATTCATAATTGCTAAGTCATGGAAGAATCCCAAGTGCCCATCGACCCAAGAATGGAATAATAAATTGTGGTATGTGTACACCGTGGAATATTACGCAGCCTTGAAGAAAGATGGAGACTTTACCTCTTTCATGTTTACATGGATAGAGCTGGAACATATTCTTAGCAAAGTATCTCAAGAGTGGAAGAAAAAGTATCCAATGTACTTAGCCCTACTATGAAACTAATTTCAGCCTTCATATGAAAGCTATAACCCAATTATAGCTCAAGAATATGGGGAAAGGGGCAAGGGAAGGGAGGGGAGATGGCAGGATGGGTGGAGGGAGGGTAATTGGTGGGACCACACCTACCGTGCATCTTAGAAGGGTACAGGTGAAACTTACTAAATGCAGAATATAAAGGTCTTAACACAATACCTAAGAAAATGCCATGAGGTGTGTGTTAACCAGTTTGATGAAAATATTTCAGATTGTATATGAAATCAGCACATTGTACCCATGATTGCATTAACATACATAGCTATGATTTAATAAAAAAGAAAGAAAGAAAGAAAGAAATAGAGTATTAAATAAAAACCAAGCAGAGCTTCTGTAAATGAAAAATTCATTGAAGGAATTATAAAGGACTTTGGAAATCCTTAAGAGTAGGGTCAATCAGGCGGAAGAATCTTGGACATTGAAAATAATACCTCTGTGCTAAATAGGTCAGTTGAAGTTTTGTTTTTTTCTTTGTAGAGCCAGAGTCTTACTTTATCGCCCTTGGTAGAGTGCTGTGGCATCACACAGCTCACAGCAACCTCCAACTCTTGGGCTTAGGCAATTCTCTTGCCTCAGCCTCCCAAGTAGCTGGGACTACAGGCACCTGCCACAACACCCTATTTTTCTGTTTTGCAGTTTGGCCAAGGCCAGGTTTGAACCTGCCACCTTCGGTATATGGGGCCGGCACCCTACTTGCTGAGCCACAGGGGCTGCCCATAAATAATTCAGTTGAAAAGAAAAAAAAAAAAAAACAAGAGGAGGAATGAACAAAGCCTACAATAAATTTGGAACTATGTGAAGAGGACAAATATAAGACTCATACACATTCCTCAAGGTGAATAAGAAAATGCATAAGGTTTGGGTGACTGATTTTAGGGAACTATTAAGGAAAATTTTCCCAGGCCTTGCTATAAATAGAAATATCCAAGTCAATGAATTACACAAGCTTCCTAGGTGATTCATTTCAAAAAGGCACTTACCATAGCATGTAATCTTTAGACTGGCCAAAGTAAACTCAAAAGAGGTACTTCTTCAAGCAGTAAGGCAAAAACAGAAGGTAACTTACCAAAGTAAACTGATCAAACTAACTGCAGGCTTCTCAATTGAAACAATACAAACTGATAGGGATTGGAAACCATCTTTAGCCCTCTAAAACAGTATAATGACCAGCCTAGAGCCTAGTATTCTGCAAAACTAAGTGTCTTATAAACAGGAGAAATAAAATTTTTCTCATACAATATTTGTGAAGATTAGACGTGCCCTGTAGGAAGGTTTCATACTTGCATATACAATGATCAACACAATACACACTTACAAGTTTAAAGCCATCCAAAAGCTAAAATTCAGGGCCCAGACACCACAGTGGCTCAATTAGTAAAACAAAGTAATAAGGACCTACCCAACAGGGTGAGAAGAAATCCACCACATATATCAATACTTTCAACAAATGTAAATGGGTAGGACTCTACACAAAAGAGACATGAGGTGACTAAGTGGATAAAAACAATAAAAGCCAAGTATTTTCTGTCTTCAGAAAACAAATTTAACTCCTATGGGTTCATTTATACTAAAGGTGAAATGATGGAAAACAAAGTCCAATGCAAATGGAAATCAAAAGTAAATAGTGTAGCAATTCTCACATCAGATGACATTGACTTCAAATCAACAAAAATAAAGACAAAGATGGTCTCAATATAATTGTGAATGGAACAATTCAACAAGTGAACTTAAAGGCACCTAGCAAAGGAGTGCCCAGATCCATAAAACAAATTATACTTGTTTTATACAAGATGATAAATTGCAGATACACAATTGCTTGGGCTTTCAACACCCCACTGACAGAACTGGAGAGATCTTCCAAACAGAAAACAAAGAAATAAACAAGGGACTTAAATGGAACTCTAGAACAAAAGAGCCTAATAGACATTTACAGAACATTCTACTCCCCACCCCCTCAAATGGTCACAGAACATTATCTGAGATTGATCACATCCTAGGCCACAAGGCATGTCTCAAAAATTTAAATGAAAGTAGAAATTAGACCACGTATCTTCTCAGGCCTCCGTGGAATAAAGTTAGAAATCAATTCTAACAGAAATATTCTTCCTATATAATGTAATGGAAACTAAACAACCTATTGATGAATAATAGTTGGGTGAATGAAGGGATAAAAATGTAAATAAAAAGATTAGAACTAAATAATAGTGTAGTCACAGTATATCAATATATGTATGATAAAGCAAAAGCATTCCTGACAGGAAAACTCATAGCCTTAAATGCCCACATCCAGAAGACAAAAATATCACAAATAAACTATCTAATTAATCATGTCACAGAACTGAAAAAAGGAAGAGCAAACCAATCCCAAACCCAGCAGAGGAAAATTAATAACCAGAGGAGAACTCAATGAAATGTAGAACAAAAGAACTATACAGTAGATTAATGAATAAAAAAGTTGGTTCTTTGACAAGATAAACAAAATTGACAAGCCTCCATCTAGATTAATCAGAAACATAAGAGAAAGGACCCTAATAAGCTTGACCAAAAACAAAAAAAGAGGAAACTACAACTAATAGCATAGAAATAACAAAATATCATCTCAGAGTAGTATAAAAATCTCTATGTTCACAAACTTTTAAAAAATGGAAGATATGGGCATATTTTTGGAAACACACTAGAGCAACACATGGGCAACTCAGAACAAGTACCCTTCTCCCTAGGCTCAATTAGGAAGATTTGAAATTTCTCAACAGATGAATATCAACTACCAAAATCAAAGCAACAATAAAAATATGCCAAAAATTAAATGTCCTGGACCACATAGTTTCACACTCACATTTTACCAAACCTACAAAGAAGATCTTGTACCAATACTGCAGAAATTACTTCTTCTTCTTTTTTTTTTTTTCTTGAGACAGAGCCTCAAGCTGTCACCCTGGATACAGTGCTGTGTCATCCCAGCTCACAGCAACCTCCAATTCCTGTGCTCAAGCAAGTCTCCTGCCTCCACCTCCCAAGTGGCTGGGACTATAGGCACCCACCACAACACCCGGCCAATTTTTGGTTGCAGCTGTCATTGTTTGGTGGGCCTGGACTGGATTCGAACCCGCCAGCTCAGGTGTACGTGGCTGGTGCCTTAACCACTTGAGCCATAGTTGCCGAGCCCAGAAATTATTTCTCAACATTGGCAAAAAAGGAACTCTCCTTAACTTGTTCTATAAAGCCAATATCACCTTGGTATCAAAGTCAGGAAAGGGCACAACTCAAAAAGTAAAGTACAAACCAATAACCCTTATAAATATGAATGCAAACCATATCAATAAAATTTTATCAAATAAAATTCAGTAGAAGATCAAAAAGATAGTAATTCACCATGAACAAGTGGGCCTCATTACAGAAATGCAATGATGATTCAACATACGCAAATCTGCAAATGTAATTCACTACATAAATAGATGCAAAAACAAAGAACTTATGGTCCTTACAATTGATGAAGGAAAACAATTCAACACCCTTTTAGGATAAGAATGCTAAATAAAATTAGTTTAGATGGAACATTTCTCAAAATTATAAACACTATATATGACAGGTCTACAGGAAACATGATACTGAATGGAAACAAATTGAAAGAATTCATATTTAGAACTGGAACCAGAAAAGGTTTCCCTCTTTCATCACTTTTAACCACCATAGTACTGAAAATTTTCTCCAGATCAATCAGGCAGGAGAAGAAAATCGAGAGGGTCAAAAATGGGAAAAGACAAGATTAAACTATCACACTTTGCTGAAGATATGATCTCTTTTTATTATTATTATTATTATGTTTATTATTAAATCATAGCTGTGTACATTAGTGCAATCAAAGGGTACAGTGTGCTTGTTTCATATACAATCTGAACTATTTTCATCAAACTGATTAACACAGCTTTCATGGCATTTTCTTAGTTATTGTATGAAGACATTTGTATTCTGCATTTAGTAAGGTTCGCCTGTACCCTTCTAAGATATTTTTACCCTTCT
>CAUYRH010142989.1:0-12767 GCA_963574655.1 Perodicticus potto | reverse complement strand
GCAATTATGAATTGGGCTGCAATAAACATTCTGGTACAAATGTCTTTATTATGATGTGATTTTTGGTCTTCAGGATATATACCCAATAAAGGAATTAAAGGATCGAATGGCAGATCTATTTTTAGATCTCTAAGTATTCTCCAAGTATCTTTCCAAAAGGAATGTAGGGATTGATCTTTTTAAAAGTAAAGCGCAGTGAAGTTGCTGCACAAAGCCTTCCCAGGACATGCGAGGCGCGGTCACCGAGATCCGCAGCCTCACCGCCTTCCGGGGAAGCCTTCCTGGCCGGCTCCCGCCTCGCTCCTTACACCCTTCTCTACTTCTCTTCTGCTGCGAACTCTGCCCTGAAATTGCTTGTTTTCTTTCCCCCAAGTGCATCCTCTCCTTAGGGCTTTTTCATCTGTGCTTCCCTCTGGCTTTAACGCTAACCTCCCGGAAGGTCAGGTGACTTGTCCCCTCTCCGTTCATTCTGGGTTCCCTAACAGGTCCCTGACCCTCCCTAACCGGGTATCACCTCCTAACCGGGTATCACCTCCACGGCGTTTGCCCGGTGCTAGCTGCGCTCTGACGTGTGTGCGCGTGCGCGTGCCTATGCGCTGTTAAACTCATTACGTAAGCGGACTTCACGGCTGTCTCCCCCCCTAGAATGAATGCTTCATAAAGGCGGAAATTTTACACCTTGTTTATTGTTATATTCCTAGAGCAGTGTTTTACAGCCTGCTTTATCTCACAGCACAGTTGAGCTCGTAAACTTCCGTGCCACACTTAAATGATGTTGATCCAAAAGAGTCAAAAAGGAATACACTCATTGTGCTTTGAACTTCTTTCGAAAATAATTTAATTAATGATAGTGAAAATTTTTCATGGCACACCGGTTGAAAATCACTGTTCTGGAGCCTAGCCGTGTACTAAGCACTTTGTAAGTGCCCGGTAAATTCTGTTGCAGAGGTTAAATGAGTTAATGTATATAAAGCATTTAACACAGTTCCTTGTAAGAAATAAACAAAAATTATTATTTATTACTATTATTTTTATATAACCGTCTGAAAAATAAATATGGACTTATGTTTCTAGAAGGTTTGTGCTGACAGAGTTAATTTGTTATAGAAGCAGTCAACCAAGCCTGTTTTTCCAGAAAACTAGTATCTATCATCTGTTAAGTTACTTAAAAAAAAAATCTGTAGCTGGAATCCAAATTAAATTAATATCTTTTTTGGAACAGGTCCACCATGATACAAATTGCCCAGAGAGACATTTTTATATCAGTCCCTGATTTCACCCTTATAAGGATAAGAATCAAATAAAGAATGTGAGTTCTGGGAGACCAGCACCAAGTTCTTCAGATGTTTCCTACATTATGTGTATTTAAAAACAAGAGCACTCCACAGAGAGAAAGAAAGAAGAAATACAGGAAAATAAGTATGTCAGGGGCTGCTTTTGCTCTTCAATTCCACTGTCAATCAAACAGGGCAACCCGGAGAGAAGAGAAATAATTGGTGTCTCTTCCCTGCAGCACTTACTGAGTTCTCCTGCACGGAAGACTAAGAAAGTGAGAATTCTATTTCAAATGGATTCATGAACTTGAGCTTTCAAAAAATATGAAGGAGAAGCAACACACAGAAAAAAATGTCAAAGTATGTGAAAAACCCGTTTGGGGTTAGAAAATGAAATGACAAATGATACTATAAAAAAAAAACAACTATAGAAAGCTGTAGTCATCTTTAAAAGTTTTCAGATAACTTACAAATCTTACCTGAAGTAAAAATATCATGGCCACGTGTTTTTAGTATTTTTTTCTATGTAGTAGTAATTGGATTCGCTAGTTATAGAAGATTCTTTTATCTTGCACGTATACATACAGAAGAGTTATTTTTGAGTAACAGTTCTTAACAGGGGTGATGATAACATTTTGGGTGCAAAAATACTTTATTGTGAGGGCCTGTCCTGGAAAGGCATTTCTCATCCCTTGCTCCTCACAGCACTCAATGACTCCAAACCATCCCAGGTTTGATGGGATGGTGACAAGTAAAACTGTGCACATTTTTCAATGCCCCCTGACAGGGGAAGGAATGCCTTAGAATCTCCAACTGAGAACCAATCGTAGAGACATTCATGAAGAAACAGTCAAAACCAAACTAGTCTGATGAAACTCCTCTGTAGGCTGCTCACATCACTTATTCACTATTTTCACTATGCTCAATAGAAATTTATTTCTATATTTCATTGTATTTACGCACATAGTTATTCGTGTTTACGTGATTGTTTTTTGATTTCTAACTATGTACTAGGCTGTGAACAAAGCGCAGAAAAATCCATACCTCCATCCAACTTAACATTCCAGAGGGAGAGAAATAGACAACAGATACTAAGTAAGGCATGGTAATAAATGCTAAGGTGAAAAAATAACGCAAGATGAGGTCCAGAGAGTACAGGGAAGGAGGGCAATTAATTTTATGAGAGGGATCAGGAAAGTCCTAACAAAGGTAACGTTTTGCTAAAGAGGTGAAAGATTTGGTAGAGACAGCAGAGCCGAGTCTGCACCAAGGGATGTGCCATGCGGACCTCTGGGGAAGAAGTGTCCAGGCAGAGGAAGGTGTGGGGCACAGGTCTTGTGGCCGGACCACATCTGCTGTGTCCACAGATGTGCAGCAGAGGGGGAAAAGGTAACGGTGTTAGAAATAGGGAGAGAGATGTGTGTTTTTCTTTTCTTTAGACACAATCTCACTCTGTTGCCCAGACTAGAGTGCCATGGTGTCAGCCTAGCTCACAGCAACCTCAAACTCCTGGATTCTAGATTCTCCTGCCTCAGCCTCCTGAGTAGCTCGGATTACAGATGCCTGCTACAAGGACCGGCTAATTTTTCTATTTTTGGTGGAGACAGGTCTTTGTCTTTCTGAGGTTAGTCTTGAACTCCTGAACTCCAGCGATCCTTCCACCTCAGCCTCCCAGAGTGCTCGGATTACAAGCATGAACCCTATACCCAGTCCAGAGATGCGTTAAAAGGCACAAAATCATAGCTAGATAGGAGGAATAATTTCTACCCTTCCATAGCATTGTAGGATGACTATGATTAATAATAGCATATTACACGTATTCAATTTCAAAAAGTTAGGAGGAGGATAATGAATGTTCCCAACACAAAGAAATGATAAATCCTTGAGATGATAGATATGCTAATGTCCCTGATCTGATCACTGTACATTATATTTACAAAAACATCGCTGTATACCCCACGTGTGCACTCATGCACACACACACACACACAAACACAAACACAAATAGCCACTATCATATCCTCTGTTTCACCCTTCACTACTCAGACTATAGTCACTGACTTTCGAGGCTGATTCCATACTCAAACCCAAGCTCCTTTTAATCCACATGAGTGAAGGTCCATCCTAGGGTTGTCTTTGTATTACAAGATATTGGCATGGAAGAGTCAATCGCTGTTAAAAAGAACTGTTGCTTTTGTTCAGGACTGTGGTCAGGCTGCCATGTTACATTATTTCTGCCAAGGCCTCATACCTGCAGGTCCGTGAATGACCAACAGAGGCCACCGTCATAGCTCTCTGCAGTGGTGTCCTTCCACTGAAAGCTTATCAGTTCTATCATTAAGAACATTTATTGTGTCTTTCTCGTTGCTCTTATTATATGCAGAAACCTAATGCATTTCAAAAATAAAACCTATTTAAAGAATACGTGAATGATTTCAAGTTTTCCAATCTTTGGCAAAGTAATGTAATTCATTCTGCAGGTAGACAAGCAAATGCATAGTGATTTCTTTTGAAGATTATTTGAGAATGAAGTTGAAAAGAAACAATGACTAATACGAGTGTGAGGAGCTGATACGGAGTTGTGAATTTTTAATAAATGGTTAAATGCTCTACTTTAAGTTTAATTAAAAGTATTTTCAAAAGTGAATTAATGGCTCGGCGCCTGTGGCTCAATGGGCTAAGGCACCAGCCACGTACAACTGAGCTGGCAGGTTCGAATCCAGCCTGGGCCCTCCAAACAACAAAGATGGCTGAAACCAAAAAATGGACGGGCGTTGTGGCGGGCGCCTATAGTCCCAGCTACTTGGGAGGTGGAGGCAAGAGACTCGCTTCAGCCCAGGAATTGGAGGTTGCTGTGAGCTGAGATGCCACAGCACCCTATTCAGGGTGACAGCTTGAGGCTCTGTCTCAAAAAAAAAAAAAAGTGAATTAACTATGGGTAATGTCTGCTTAATATAAATTTAGAAATTACAATGTAACAACTGCTCTCCCTCTTAGGTAAATATTAATAGAAAAGTATAACTTAAAATTTAAGTAATTTTTAATGCACTTCAGTAGGTAATCATAGTCCTGAGCATTTTAAAGAATCTATTCAATTTCCTGCTTTTTAAAGCAAGTACAATACATAAACAAAAACTATTTACGTAAAAATTACAAAGGTATCACCTTTCATACGTTTCATTTATATTTTACATAATACATATAAAAAGGGTCAGATTATTTAGATTCTTCTCATTTCATTAGTGAAAAAAAGTAGCCGTTACCATATAGTATGAAATATACTATAATGCAGTGTTCCTTGGGAGTATCTATTATACTTGTGGGGGGGTCAGGGGTTTGTGAGTGGGTGTAGGCTCTTAGGCTTTATGAAGGATGTGATATCTGAACCAAATCTCCTCTCCCTACTTCCCTTCACCATGACCCATAACCATAACCCAAGTTATACATTTCTCTGATTGCTGAGATTGTTCCCAAAATAATGTAAGACATTGCTCAACAGATTTTAAAAGCTATACAACTCTACATATAAAAAGAAAACTGTAACTCAGCACCTCACAGCTAAATTGCTAAAAATTAAGGGCAATGAAAGGTTTTTAAACAGCTGAAACAAAGGCCAGTTGTTATTAATGGTGCAATGTGAAGACTATTGGGTGATTTTTCAATAGAAACTCTGGAAGAAGGAATACAAAATAATAACATCTGATATGGTTTGGATATTTGTCCCCTTCAGTGTTGGAGATGGGTCCTAATGGGAGGTGGTGTGGTCATTTAAAAGGATCCCTCATCAATGGCTTAGTGCTACTACTGAATGAGTTCTTACTCTATTAGTTCCCATGAAAACTGATTATTTAAAAAAAGCCGGGTACCTCCTTCCTCTCTCCCTCTTGCTTCCATTCCCTCACCTTGTGTGTGATTTCTGCTCCTCTTTGCCTTCTGTCATGAATGGAAATCTTCTTGAGGTCCTCACCAGAAGCAGATGCTTGTGCCATGATTCTTGTACATACTACAGAGCCCTGAGCAAAATAAACCTCTTTCTTCATAAACTACCCAGCTTCAAGTATATCTTTATAACAATGTAAAAGCAGTAAGACAACATATTTCAAGTATTAAAAGAAAGAAAGCTCCACACAAAAATTCCAAACCTGTAGAAATCATTCTTGAAATTTAAAGATGAAATAACCATATTTGCAGGTTAGAAAAAAATGTTGAGAGGGTTAATGTCTGAGTACACTCATGGAAATTCTTCAGACACAAGGAAGGAAATCCTAGTTGAAGAATGAAATGAAATTATAGAAGAACACCAGAAAAGTGTATATAAATGAATATTGACTACTTAAAATGACAATAATAATGATGTCTTTTCAGGATTAAAATATATATAAACTATTTAATATAACATGATACAATTTATAATATATGTACAATAATATACATGACCACATAATACAAAGGGGAAAGAAAAAATAGAATTAAACTGCAATAAGTTTCTTACGTATTTTAGGAAATGGTAGCTGTATTAATCTAGGTAATAATTTTCAAAATCACATTATAATCTTTAGATCAATCATTGAAGGAATAATAGATGAATGTAAAAATAGAAAATCCAATAGAGCAGAAAAATGGGGAAAATGGATTAATAAAAAGAACTATAAGAAAATTAGGAAACACTGAAAAAAGTGATTATAGATTAAAATCCAACTATGAACTATTCAATAATTACATGAATCATTTTTTATCTTGATTTCATTGGAAGACATAAAAATTCTAACATTTTATTCATCAAATAACATATTTTTAATGTTAAGCTGTGACAGAACTGAAAGAAACAGTACACAATTCAATAATCATTGGAGGGTCTAACACACGTCTCAACAACTAATTAATAGAATAAGCAGAAAAAAAATGCGAGAGGAACCAAGAATATCTGTTCAACCAATATGACTTATTTGATATCTATAGAAGAATTTATCCAACAATTACAGAATGATATGCTGTATCATGGATCATTTTACCAAATTACAACATATAATAGGCCAGAAAGTAAGACAAAACAAATTTCGTAAGCCTGAAGTCAAATGGAACATGTACTTCGATCACAGATTAAACTGGAAAAAAATAAATATAAGGACAATCTTGGATTAATTAGTACAGCAGTGGGTCAAAGATGAAATCATACGGAAATTATAAAATATTTTAACTTGATGATAATGAAACAATGACAAACACTTGAATGATAGAACTAAAAGCAGTGCTCAGACATAAAGGTACAGGTTTAAATCCATATATTAGAAAAGAAGAAAGTCTAAAAATTAATTATTTTTTTAAACTTTCCATCACAAGATGCTGACAAAGAAACATTAATGTAAAAATCAAAGATTACAGAAGAAAAAACAACAAATACAAGAGTAGAAATTGCTGAAAGAAATCAGGTATATGATAGAAAAGGTAGGTAAATCAAAAAGTTATTTCTTTGAAGAGATTAATAAAAGTGATTACACCCTTAACAAGATATATCAAGAACAAAAAACAAGAGCCTACTATAGAGCCTGAAATTGATGAAAGATAATAAAATATAGTTTTATGTCAACGCATTTGAAAATTTTAATAAAATGGACAAATTAATGAAAAAGTTAACAAACTAGCATAGAAATAGAAAAGCTGAATAGCATCATTTATATTAATTAAATTGATAATTTATTATACATATTAGGAACAAGAGATTTTTTTTTAGTAATTTAATGTTGGTTTACCACTCAGAAATGAATCAATGTAATTCTTACTATTGCAATAAAGGAAACATTCATATATTGTCTAAACAGAAGTAGAAAGATTGTTTCATGAAATTTAGCACACTGTCATTAAAAAAAAGTGTAGTTTGGGGCGGCACCTGTGGCTCAGCGAGTAGGGCACCGGCCCCATATACCGAGGGTGGTGGGTTCAAACCCAGCCCTGGCTGAACTGCAAAACAAAAAAACAGCTGGGCATTGTGGTGGGCCCCTGTATTTCCAGCTATTCGGGAGGCTGAGGCAAGAGAATTGCTGGAGCTGGAGGTTGCTGTGAGCTGTGTGACGCCACAGCACTCTACCAAGGGCAATAGAGTAAGACTCTGTCTCTACAAAAAAAAAAAAAAAGAATAGTTTGGAGAGTGAAGGGAAATTCCTTAATCTAATATAAACTAATAACAAATGTCTTACTGCTGTCATTATATGCAATCTGATTAAATATTAAGTTTTCTATAGAGGTCAAGAATAAAACAAAGATATACACTATCATCACTTTTACTTACATTGCATTTAAGTCTTAGCCAGTGTAATATGTTAAGGAAAAAAATATATACATAATGAAAGAAAAGGAAAAATTAGGATTTTCATTATTAGTGCAAGACATGATTGTATGCCAAAAAAATTCAAAAAGATATACAAATAATTATAATTAAATAATATAATTGCCAAAGTCACTGGTTATACAAATGCCAGTATAATTTCTGCTTACTAGCAATAAAGCTAAATATTAGAATTTAAAAATTCATTAGTAATAGTACCAAAATACCAAACTCCTAGTTATAAATTTAACAAAAGTCTTTTAGTTTAAAAAAATACCAAAACAAATTACTGAAATGTAAAAAGTCATTAACTTAATGTATAAATTCTTTTTTATGGATTGGAAAACTCAGTATTTTTAAGGTACCCATACTCCTCAAATTGGTCTCTTAGTTCTTGGTAATCCTTATTAAATTTCTTGTATGGTTTTTGTGTACAGGTAGAAATTGACACAATGACCTAGAATATCCAACAAATCTTGAATTGAAAAACAACACTGGAGGAAGTACATTATCAGGTCTCAGGTCTAATTTTACAACTATGAAGTCACTGTAGTACGTAGTATTAGCAGAAGGGTAGACGTATGTGAATGAAGAGAGTGGCCAGGAAAAACCTCATGTCTGTGTGTTCCTTGATTTATTATATAGGCACAACTGTAATTCATTAGCGAAATATTGATGTTTGGGTAAGTGTTTCCTTGTCATTTGAACACAATAATTTAAAACAAACTAGTAATATTGATTCCTAACTCCCAAGATCACAAACATTAATTTGAGATTGACTTAGACATGTAAATGAAAAGTAAATGATCAATTTTCTAGAAGAAAATCTAGGAGAATTTCTTCATAATTTGGGGATATACAAACATCTTTTAAATGGGACTAATAAACACTAACCCTAAAAGAATACATTAATAAGTGGTCTTCTTTAAAATTAAGACTTCTGCTGATTAAAAATGGAAGCAAGAGAATAAAACGCCCAAGCATGAACTGGGAAAAACAGTTGATAGCACACTTATATAAAAGAATTTATATTTAGAATTATTGACTAAAAGGGGAAAGATGTCATAATTCAAAAAAAGACAAAACACTTGAATTTTAATCTTCAGAGCTATAATTGGTTTTTACTTAAAATTGCTTGGTCATTATTTACAGTATCTTATTGCATTTATGTATTTATAGGCTTCTTCTATTCTTGAATAAATTAAGTGTAATTATTTTATATTCTACATCTGCTAGCTGTAATGCCTGAATTACTTACTAGTTTGTTTTGGTTGTGATTTTTTCCATAAAGTCCTTCTTCCTGTAGGACAATGGTTCTCAACCTTCCTAATGCTGTGACCCTTTAATATAGTTCCTCATGTTGTGGTGACCCCCAACCATAAAATTATTTTCGTTGCTAGTAGCGATGAAACCAGGGAGCCATGTATTAGACAGATTCTCCATATGTTGCTGGTCACTCATAATTATACCACAAGAAGTGACCTGGACTTTGGATGGACCACTTGACAATCATCAAGCACTTTTGCATTAATATGTTTGTGATTCTTCCCCAAAGTGAAGGGTTTTGCTCTAAATAATTTAATTTCTGGTGTATTCATATAATTTGTAGAATAAAACTTCTTTTTGCAGCGTTTCCTGCTTTTAAATAGAAATAAAGGTTTAGTTTTACAGTATTAATTATGTTAAATGTTTGTGAAAATACCAGAGTTTTCCCACATTCTTCATTAAAATAATAGTAGGTTATTCTTCTTTTCAAACTCTTCCATTTTAGAAATTTCTTCAAATTTCTACAATCCTGTCAAACAGAGACTCACCCCCAAGTTTAAAAGTGTATTGATTTCAATACATGGTTGATAAAAAAATTCCAATAGGTATTTTTAAAACCACAATGAAAGAGCATTTGCTTTTATATACAGTTAAAAGAAACCTCTAGCACCTAACATATACTATATAAAAATCAACTTTGTTTTAGTTGTTTTAAATATCTCTTTTGATTCTAGAATTTTGTGTTAGTAAGAATACTTTTTCAATCTACCATTTTAGATGTTGACAAGAGTCCAAAATGAATATAAAATATAAGTGATATGTAATTTAAGTATTACACAATAAAAATCAGGTGAATATAGATTTTTGGATAAATACTATCCTTCTATTTCAGAAGACTAATTAGATGTCTGGACTTGGGCAAAGGGCAGACTGAGAGTTAGGAACATTAAGAAGTAGCCAAAGACTATGCAAGACAATTTTTGTGACAGTAACAACTATGTAATGCTAACTCGTCGTCTCCCAAACAGGTCAACACTTTCTCTAGATAGAACACATTTTCTTATGTTGTTTTATTACAAGATGGAATTTGTCCACGGGCTAAGATTCACTGGCACTTAAAGAAAATAGCTTAATTGGATATTTGCCTTAGAAGCGCTACATTTTACATTGATGAATTATTTAAACAGACACTTGGATATAAGAAGTGATTTGGGAAACCATGTAAGGAAAGAATTCAAGATACCTTCATTATATCATTTTGCTTTATAAAGCACTGTTCACTGAAAAACAGTGGATAAAATTTTCCCTACATTTTCAGTTAAAGTTTTTATATGAACAACAACAACGCAAAATTCCAAGACATTTCCTTGGAGGACCGAGAGGATGTCAGGCAAAGTTAAATACTTCTGCTAAGAACTGTGTAACCAAGAGATTGTACTCACTGAGGAAAGAAGAGGCTATTGAACTATAAGAACGATGATCACCTGGCTCAGTACAAGAAACAAGTTGAAAATGCTGTCTTTCCAGTTCTAATTTGTACTATCATTTCTTTTTAATCTCTATTTACCAAATGGGAAACAACATAAGACTTTTGGATGTGAACTACGGGTGGAAAAATATGTACACTGACAGTTTCCCTAACGTGTAAGCTTGTTCATCCTTAAGATCACGGCAGCACCGGGAAGAGACCCTCTTGAACCAAGACCAGGGGCTAAGTTTAGAAAATAGGCATATTTATGCAAATTTCTCTCTCTCTTATTTTTTAGCATAACTTTTCTTTCGCTTGAAGGCAATGGAGCTTAATATTAGTTGGTGAGCTTTCCCTTAGAATAGTTATCTTAAAACAATTGCCCCAGTTAATTTTTTTTTTTTTTTTGCTGCCATCAGTTAAACTGAGGTTAAAAGAAGAAATAGCTCCAATAAATTACTGCCAATCAAGCACAATTATCCACTGCCATGGCAGTGATTCTTGACCATAAAAGAATTTCCAATGCTTGAAATCAAAATATGAGGGGATGAAGATTATTTTCCATTCAGTCATTATTATCTTTTTTGGATTAAAAGTTTCAGTTTCCCCATATTCCTCAGATCTGTTTCTCTTTAGTATTTGTTCAAAAGTTGCCTTGTTCTCCCCCAACTGGTTTTGCTTCCCAGAACAAATAAGCATTGCCACTAACCACGGCCTGCAGTTTGGCTGGTTCTTGAGCAGAGCTCTCCATGCCTGCTGGTATGCAATAATTTTCCAAAAGGTAGAAAACCATTTTCTGGCTTTGAGAGAACTTGGGGGAAAAAAAACAAAAAGGACAAGCAGCAAAGCTTACATTCTCTTTGGCCTACGTATAACATGTCCCTGTGTTCAGTGTATTAGTCCATTAATTCCTTGAGAATTTAACAAACAAGGGATGCCCTTCACTTCCCACTGCAGTATCTACGGGCTCACCAGATTTTAATTTAACTTGTCCCCTTTTCTGCACTCTGTCCACCACAGTGAATGAAAACTGGACACCTTTTACTCTCCAAAGTTCCATGAGCTCTTTGTGTCCCATAAGGAGCTATTTACTTTCTTGAAACAGTGATTGGAAAAGTCTTGTAGTGCCTCGATTCTCTGCTCTGTTTCAGGGTGTAGACATGATGCTGGGGTCTTGCTCAGGCATGGAGTGGGGTATCACTTTAATTATTCTATTCTCCCTGTTTTGTTAGCTATTGGTCTTGGTGTCGCCACACTCTTTCTAAGAAGTACAAGAGGTTTTCCGTACACTACAGATATCACTCTTGTTTTCATAGTCTGTCTTTTTGCACCCACAGATCTATAGGGGACAATTTTTGGAGCATTCTTCAGTCACAGTTCATAGCAGCACAAAAAAGTGGCTTTTGGGGGTGTTGTGGGAGAAGAGAGTCAGGTATATGTACACAGTGGAGTCTGACACACTGGCCCACTCCATAAGACGGCTGAGAAGTTATCTTCATGTGGACCTCATCCTTCCTCCACAAAGATTTAACATCATTGGCAGGACGAGGTGATGGAAGAATTGACTGAGGACTTCAGGAAAGTGAGTTGGAATGAGTCGAGATAAAGCCAGTATGAGCCCTCAGGTGTCCCGTTGTCCTGGCATCTCCAAAGCTCTCATGCTGCTTGTGTCTTTTGCTGTTCTATGTTCCCAAAATTTTGGCTTGGATCCATTCAAGAATATCTAATTGGCAGAAGTACATATTGTATGTGCTAATGGTTTTGATTTATTTTTAATTACTAAATTTACTGTACTTATATCTCCCCCTTTTTCAGTATTGAGGTTGAAGAAGGACAGTCAAGGAGATCCCAAGAACAGCCTGTGTCTCTCCTCTGGCTTGTCTGAAGAGGCGGCCATTGAGGGAGCATTCCATCACCCAGAACAGGTACTGCTGTATGGAGGAAATCAAAATGTACTTGTGGGTTGGATAGCGTCTGCTTTGTTACCCTCTAAGGTAAGCTGCTTTTCATCTTTACATTTTTTTCATCTTTAAAGTATCAAGGGACACAACTTTGAGATTGTGTCACTTGATACTTAAGCTAACGTGGAAGTTCTAGGACTTCTACCCTAACCAATGGGAAATTTAGCTCAGTAGCAGATTCACCTTCATGATGTTGCTGGTGTCAGAGTTTTCTCTAATCTGGTCTTGAGGTCTCTCTGTCAAGTGGCTATAAACTCTAGCCCTGTGCTGATGCAGCTCCAGGGACAGGTCATGGCTGGCACAGCATGTTTTTTATGGAATACTGTTTTACTTTTTTATTTATTTACTTTTTATCGTTGAATCATAGCTGAGTACATTAGTGCAATCAAGGGGTACAATGTGCTGGTTTCATATACAATCTGAAACATTTTCATCAAACTGTTTGACATAGCCATCATGTCATTTTCTAAGTTATT
>CAUYRH010142983.1:0-16179 GCA_963574655.1 Perodicticus potto | reverse complement strand
TACAGGCACCCGCCACAATGCCCGGCCATTTTTTGGTTGCAGCCATCATTGTTGTTTGACGGGCCCGGGCTGGATTCGAACCCGCCAGCTCAGGTGTACGTGGCTGGCGCCTTAGCCCGTTGAGCCACAGGCGCTGAGCCTGTTCAAGGGTTCTTAAAGTGTGGTCCAGGGACCCCTAGAGGCCTCCGATACCTTTTCAGGAAGCCCTTAAGGTAAAACTATTTTCACAATGAAACTATATTATGTGTCTTTTTAAAAATCTTCATTCTCTCAAATGAACATTAGAGTTCTGCAGATGTCAGATGGCATGGTATATCACAAAAGGCAGAATGCAAAAGCAGCTGTGAGAATTCTGCTATCTTTTATAAAACCAGACAGTAAAGAGATTCACAAAAAATGTGAAAAAATGCCACTTTTGGCTCAGCGGCTAGAGCACCAGCCACATATTCTGGAGCTGGAAGGTTCGAATCCAGCCCAGATTGGGCCTGCCAAACAATAACACCTACAACCAAAAAATAGCTGGGCATTGTGGCGGGCACCTGTAGTCTCAGCTACTTGAGATGCTGAGGCAATAGAATTGCTTAAGCCCAAGAGTTTGAGGTTGCTGTGAGCTTTGATGCCACAGCACTCTACCCAGGGTGACAGCTTGAGATTCTGTCTCAAAAAGAAAAAAAAAATGGCTCGGCGCCTGTGGCTCAATGGGCTAAGGCACCAGCCACGTACACCTGAGCTGGCGGGTTTGAATCCAGCCCGGGCCCACCAAACAACAATGATGGCTGCAACCAAAAAATGGCCAGGCATTGTGGTGGGTGCCTGTAGTCCCAGCTAATTGGGAGACAGAGACAAGAGACTCGCTTGAGCCCAGGAGTTGGAGGTTGCTGTGAGCTGTGATGCCATGGCGCTCTATCCAGGGTGACAGCTTGAGGCTCTGTCTCAAAAAAAAAAAAAAAAAGCCAGTTTCCTCATATAATATTTTTGTTTACAGTTATTTTACCTAAACTATATTAACATGTAATGAGGTTATTGTTTTAAGTGAATCAATAGATAGTATAAAAATCTCTCTATTTGAATGCAAATCAAAACAACATTACCAACTCTGAGACATGACCTAACTCCAGTAAGATTAGCCCGCATCACAAAGTCCCAAAATTGCAGATGTTGGCTTGGATGTGGAGAGTAGGGAACACTTCTACATTGCTGGTGGGTTTTCCAATTAATACAACCTTTATGGAAAGAAGTATGGAGAATTCTCAAAGAACTAAAAGGTGAACTTCCATTTGATCCTACAATCCCATTACTAGGTATCCACCCAGAATAACAAAAATCATTTTACCACAAAGACATTTGCACCAGAATGTTTATCGCAGCTCAATTCATAACTGCCAACTCATGGAAGCAACCCAAATGCGCATCAATCCATGAATGGATTAACAAATTGTGGTACATATACACCATGGAATACTATTCATCCATAAAAAGATGGGAGACTTACATCTTTTATGTTTACCTGGACGGAGTTGAAACACATTCTTCTTAGTAAAGTATTGCAAGCATGGGAAAAAAAATATCCAATGTACTCACTACTAATATGAAATCAATATATAAACTATTACACACTCAGTCCAACCAAAAAAGACAAATATAGTCTAGCAAGGGGGTGGAGAGGGAGAGAGGAGGGAGAAGGGAGGATGAGGGAGGGCATTTGGCGGGCTCTTACCTAATGTGCACAACTCAAGGGTGTTCAGCACACCCCTGGGTGAGGGGCTCTTCTACAACTTGAACTCTACCTTGGAAGTGAGAACAAACCTAAAAATTTGTACCCTCATATTAATTTGAAAAAAAAAAATAAAAAAGTTAAAATTTCTCTATTTGAATTTCAAATATGGCAATGGCTATAACCCACCTAAATAACAGGTTTCTGGCGTCCTCAATTATTTTTTAAAAGAGCATAAAGGGGTCCTGAAACCAAGAAGTTTGAGAATCGCTGGTCCAGTTTATAGGGTGAGCAAACTAAACCCATTAAGATGCTAACAAACTGACATCTCCATCCTTGACTTCTACCCATTACCTCAGGTTAATCAAGGATTAGCCGACCTCTTCTAAATTCAGATAACCTGAAATTGTCTATGAACGTAAACAGTTGTGTCAAATGTGAGTTAAGTAATACTTGCTGATAAATAATTCTGACTCTGCAAACTCCTAGGCTAGACTTCATTGCTACTGGATCAAAATTCATGCCTGCACATAGAGGATGGTAATTGAACATCTTAACACAAATTAGAGGTTAGGAAGAAAAATTCTCTTTAATTGTGCACCTTATCTATTCTGTGGTCACTTAAATATAACCCACTAACTATAGAGTTCTTCTTCTACTTAAACATGCAATTTTAAATCCATTATCCAGCAGTATAATTTGCAAAGGCAGTGTAAAGAGTAGTTATGCAACGGTAACACCAGAAATGTCATAGTTTAAGATAGGTCACTCAGTCTTTCTCATTCGTCTGCAGAACAACATTTCGCTTTCTGAAAGCTCCATGAGAAAAAATGTTATTAATAAATGCTGACTGAAATGAATGTGTTAATTTTTTCCTTTACAGGAAATCAGGTCTTATCAAATCACCTACTGGCATAGTGATTAAAAACATAAACTTGAGAGATATACAGACCTGTGTTTCAGTTTCTGCTGAGATACTTGGCGGCTGTGTGACCTCAGGCAAATTGCTTACCCTCTTTAAATCTGTTTACCGGATCAGTAAAATGAGGATACTAACACCTTTACTCAATAGATTAAGAAAGAACTTAAGTAATGGGTAAAAAGCATTTGGCCCAGGGCCAGACCCATACTGAGCATCTGATAAATATTAGCTACTATTTCGAATACTATTATTGACATCCATTACACAGTTGGGCTAGTTCTTTTCTTTTCTTTTACTTTTATTTTACAGTTGGGTGAATTCTAATTAGAAGTGAGAGAGAAACCTAATGCCTTCTTCTTATCAATCCTTTTTCCTCTGCCCTTAGGAAATACTAAGAACTATAAGAAAGGGAAAGTGAGCACTCTTCTGAGTCTTTTGTTTTGTTTGAGACAGAGTCTCAAGCTGTCACCCTGGATAGAGTGTTGTGGTGTCATCATTGCTCACAGCAACCTCCAACTCTTGAGCTCAATCAATCCTCTTGCCTCAGTTTTTCTATTTTTAGTAGACACAAGGGTCTTTCTCTTGCTCAGGCTGGTCTCCAACTCCTGAGCTCAAGCAATCCACCTGCCTCGACCTCCTAGAAGTGCTAGTGAGCCACCACACCCGGCCCACTCTTCTGTCCTTTAAAAGCAAAGAAAGTCTCCTCCAGCCCTGTTTCACTGACTGTGAAATTAACTTTTTTTTTTTTTACATTATAACACCTCTGTGACTGGGATATGTCTTGATGACACTGTAAGACTTGGTTGGGTTTTTTTTCTTAATGCTAAATAAAATAATGGCATAGCTTACAATTCATGGGACAATTCATGGGACTTAGATTCAATGAAATACAATAATTGAGCTTTCTATTAAAAAATACTAAAAGCACCCAAATAATCCTTCAATGTGCATCCTCTGTCATTACTTTCCCACTTTCCTGTGATCTGTCCCCCAGCCCACAGATCTAAAATGCTTATCATCTGGCACAAAGATGTTGCTTAGATTTGTTCCATAACTGCATGCATGGGCTTGATTGAACCTTATTCACCACTCATACTATAAGTCTCTGAAAAGGTATAACAAAAAGAGTCTATTTTTCTATTCTCAGAACTCAATATTCTTTAATTGTCTAGTCTCTGGTCTTGCTCATACTTGTTTCACGCATGTGAATCTCATTTATTCAGCTGTAGTGTCGGCTTCTCAAGACAAGGATTTTCTGAGTCTGAAAAATACTTTGTCTTCCCCACACCACTGGTGACATGCCATTTATAAGCAAGCCTTGACTTAAAAGTGTTTTATGGCCCAATTTCTCATCATTAATTGAAAATGATCATAAGTATCATAAGTTGAAAATGCATTTGATACTCCTAACCTACTGAACATCATAGTTTAGTCTAGCCTGCCTTACATTAGAACACTTACATTAGTCTATAGCCAAGCAAAATCATCTAACACAAAGCCCATTTTATAATAAAATGTTGAATATCTTATGTTATTTGTTTGTTTGTTTGTTTATGTATTTGTTTTTTGTTTTTTTGTATGTATTTATTTTTATTTAGAGACAAGGTCTTACTCTGTCGCCTGGGCTTGAGTGCAGTGGCACAATCATAGCTCACTGCAACCTCAAACTCCTAGGCTCAAGGGATCCTCCTGCCTCAGCCTCCCAAGTAGCTAGGACCACAGGTATATGCCTCCATGCCCAGTTTATTTTCTAAAGTTTTTTATAGAGATGGGATCTCACTGTGTCACCCAAGCTAGTCTCAAACTCCTGGGCTCAATCTCTTCCCACCTTAGCCTCCCAAAGTGCTGGGATTATAGGCATGAGCCACTGCACCAGGCCTCCTGTAATTTATTGAATACTGTACATTACTTCAAAATTACAGTGGTTTCTTCCCTAATAAAAGGTGAAAAATCATAAGTCAAACCATTGCTAGTAGGAGACCGTCTGTACTTTCTGATAATCGCCTACAAGTTTGTTTATGCTGTATAAGATCATACTCCCACCAGTCTGACTCTCCTAATATCTTGTGTAGAGCATTGTTAGAATTCCTCAGGCAACTCTAACAGTTCAAAGCTCAGAGGGGCTCTTCCTCCAGGACTACATGCTGTTAATAAAGCTTGTGTCTATTGATCAGGAGAGTCAGACCTTCAGAGAAAGAATTACAAACTAGAGAATAGATGGCATGATGCTGTCAGGACACCACCCTTACCCATTCTGGTCCTTTGTGATTAGTTTGGGATCCATCTCTCAGTTTCTATTTGTTCCACTTTCAATCAAACTGCTTGGTGAGTAACTAGCATTACCTTCTTATTTGAAAGCCCAGCTCCTGTGCCTCAAAACTAGATAAACCTTGAGGTATAACTAATGTTGCATGGCTCCCGCAGGGTCCGAAATTATACCCTTACTTGGCTTCTTTTCCCCTTCTCCGTTCTACTTCCCCTATTCTCTTTTGAAAGCATTTAATGAGCTAATTATGACCTGGATTTAATAGTGGCTGGGTTTTATCATAAAAATAATGAAAAAATGTTTTGTGTTCCATGATTTTAAATTTTACAGCATAATAAATCCTTGTTATTCATCCTGGCTGGGTATACTTGAAACTCACAATGAGCAATATAAACTATCAGCAAAACCAGACCTCGGCAGTCTTTCTGCCCTGCCTTTTAGGAGAGGTGTTCTGCCCTGAGCATGATGACGGGAATAAGGAAACAAACCAGAGGACAGCAAACAATAAGAACTGACCAGATATTTCATAGTCAATTCCAACTTACTTACAGATGACATTTATCTAAAATTTTTGACAATGTCTGGCTTTTTTGATAAAATGATAAGGCAAAACAAGTCAATTAATCCCCTGGTGATGTCCCCCATAAAGTCTTCATTTTGATAGACTGCCGCATGACCACATAATAGAAATGTATCCTCTAAAATCTCCAATTCCTCTCTTGCTACATCCCTTGTAACACTCTGAACTCTAAAAAACAAATCTCAGGAACCATTCTAATGAACGGAATAGTTATACAAAGTAACACAATTTGGCTAGCTGTTTTTAAATTCCCTTAAAGCTCTTAGGTGTGGTAGAAGTAGGTGTAGATTGGGACAAGAGCACAAACCCTGAAGTGAGACAGCTTTGAGAATGAATTCTGATTCTTCTTCTCATATACACCCTTAAGCAAATTGCTTAATCTTACTTAGCTTCAATTTAATTTCCTCAACAAGACTGTTCTAAAGAAATGAATGAGATAATATGTATCTGGTGGAGAAACCTGAGATATTAATCTGTACCTTGCTTAGGCTGATGTTGGTATTTTTGCTTTGTCCGTCCAAGGACAGTAGCCAAGCTTACTTCAGGGAATGAGTGGTTAATGGCTTTAATGTTGCAGGGCCAAAACTAAAAGTTGCCTGACACCAGAACACAGCCTTCCACCTAAACTTGGGGAGTGATATTGCTGGATTGTCCTAAGCGGCAAGGATTGGGAGAAGTTGACCAACACTGGAGAGAAAGCAATTTGAGAGATATCCCTCTATGTTTAGGAGGATAGATTCACGGGCTTCAAAAAAATCAGGGCCACGTGCCCTACCCTTAGAAAGTAGTGCCCAGGGCCTCTGACGGTGATGGCTGACTTAGCAGTGTGCGGCACCTCAAGGAGCAAGAAGGGTTGGCCACTGAACCCTCCACCACTTCTGAACAAAGATTGAGCCAGGGAGGCTCCCAATTTTAGTATAGCTCCCTGGCTTAATCTTTGTTCAGAAGTGGTGGAGGGTGACATGTGTCCGTAATCCCAGCTACTCAACAGGTTGAGGTGGAGAATCACCTGAGTTCAAGATCAGTCTGGGCAACATAATGAGACCCCCATCTCAAAAAAAAAAACAAAACAGAGCTTGGATGTGTAAGCTGGACTGTAGGTAAACATGCATGCAAGTTCCCTTATTATGCAGGATGGAGCTGGGGTGGGAAGAGAGGGGAAGCATAAGGAAGAAGAACATCAAATCATCAAATCAGCTGAGCGTGGTTGCTCACACCTGTAATCCTAGCACTCTGGGAGGCTGAGGCAGGAAGATTGCTTGAGCTCAGGGGTTCAAAACCAGCTCTGAGAAAGAGCGAGACCCCATCTCTACTAAAAATAGAAAAACTAGCTGGGCATGGTGGCAGGTGTGTGAAGTCCCAGTTACTTGGGAGGCTGAGGCAAGAGGATTGCCCAAGTCCAGGAATTTGAGGTTGCTGTGAACTATGACAGCATGGCACTCTACCCAGGGCAACAGAAAAGATTCTGTTTCAAAAAAACAAAAGCAAAAAGGAGAAAAAAACAGGAAAGGAAAGGAAGGGAAGGGAAGGGAAGGGAAGGAAAGAGAAGTGAAAGAAAAAAAAACCATCAAATCTATAGGGGGAAAAAAACATTTTCCTCTATATTTACTCCCCTCTCAATACTTCATGTCTGACACCAGATGTGTGGGGGGTTTTCCCACACCCGGAATACTCCAGTTCTCTGTGGACATCAACTGGATGTCCTATTTATAACAACTCAATTCCAATGCTATCTAGTGGGAGTCAGTGTAGACACCAAGGATTAAGAGCTCAATCCCACAAGACTGTCCCCACATCAAACACCAATCACAAGGTTGTCACCTGTGCTTCTGATGGTCGGGCTATAACTCAGAGGTTCCCCTGACCTCCTCCACAGGTTCAGTCATTCGCTTGAATGACTCACAGAACTCAGGGAAATACTTCACTTATCTCTACTCATTTATCATAAAGGATACAACTCAGGAACAGCCAAAGTATGTGGTGAGAGGCACAGAGCTTCTATCCCCAACCCTCCCAAAACCTCCACATATTCACCAACCTAGAAGCTTTCAGAATCCTGTCCTTTGGGGTTTTATGGAGGCTTCACTACATAGGTACAATTGACTAAATCAGTGGCCATTGGCAATTGACTCAACATTTAACTCATCTCCCCTTCCTGGGTCAAGGGACGGGGCTGAAAAGTTCTAACCCTCCAATCACATGGTTGGTTCCTCTGGCAACCAGCCCCCATCCTGAGGCCATCCAAGAGCCCACCAGGAGTTGCCTCATTAGAACATGACACTGCTGTCACCCAGGAAATTCCAAGGAATTTAGGAGCTCTGCACAGGAAGAAGACCAGATATATACTGCTTATTGTAAATCACAATATCCTAGCAGGCCACATCCAGGGCCAGTGTCCAGCTTTTCTTGCATCTCCACATTCAGATGCAGGACTCCAAGAACTCCCCAGATTCTAAACTTGAACCAGGCCTTCCAGCTTGTTAGAGAGCTATATTTGTCAAGATAGAATGATAAAACTTATTTAATAATTTGTCAGCTTGATTTATAATTTTCAAATACTTCACATATGGTATATAAACCTTCATGTGTACTATTGTCCCAGGCCCTGCAAATATTGGAGGTGGCCCAGACAAGAGGCCATAGGACTTTGATCATGAACACCCAGCCATGGTGGCCAGTGAAGTCTGAAGACCTGAGGGCTCATCTCAAAATATTCTGGAATGTATAGGACCCTGAAAAGGTACAGATACCCCGAATAAATTCCCTCCCCTAAAAGTAAATATGACAAATCTCGCATTTCTCATGTTCCTTAATCACTGTGGTCCAAAGCCAGATTTAACTTCATTTAGAACAAAATAGGGCAGGGACTTTTGTCTGTCCTATTCTTTGCTTTAATCTTAGCACCAGAATAGTGCCAATACGCTTTTACTGAATGAATGAATTCTTGCTTCTACTGCCAAGGACCAAACTTGTACCTGATGCATGTGTAAAGCACCTAGTTTTCTGCCCATTATTGTTGTTGTTGTTATTTTTAAAGACATGCTCTCACCATGTTTCCCAGGCTAGCCTCTAACTCCTGGACTCAAGTGATCCTCGTGCCTCAGCCTCCTGAGTAACTGAGACATAGGCACATGCCACTGTCAGGTACTATTTTTGCCAAACAGTATGTAATACCTATTTGTATCTAATTTGCCAGATGAGGCTAGAGTACCCTGTATTTTGTTTGTTTGTTTTTTGAGACACAATCTCACTTTATCACCCTAGTAGAGTGCTGTGGCGTCACAGCTCACAGCAACCTCAGATTCCTGGGCTCAAGCAATTCTCTTGCCTCAGCCTCCCGAGTAGCTGGGGCTACAGGCACCTGCCACAACATCCAGCTATTTTAAGAGGCAGGGTCTTGCTCTAGCTCAGGCTGGCCTAGAACTCATGAGCTCAGGAGATCTACCCGCCTCAGCCTCCCAGAACACTAGGATTATAGGCCACCATGCTCCAAAATACCCTGCTTATTTCCTAAATTGTTCTAGCACTTGTAGACTGCTAGATCTCAACTACTGTCTAGGGCTTCCTGCCAGATTCTCTCACTTCCTTACAATCATTAGAAAATGACATTCCACTTTCTAATAGAGCCTTTGTCTATTAAAAATTCAGAGCTTCTTGAGCCCTGTATATGAAACACTTCTATTTCAGAAACCACAGCTTTGGAGTTCTAGACCTTCTCTGCCTATATGTAACTTTTCTACCCTACAGAGTACAGTTCTGTTCTTTGGTCATGCCCACATTTAACATAGTGCCTGCCTTCTCTCTCATCCCAGATGCAATCCTAAGATTAGAAATCCCACTTACAAAGGGCTCATGACAGCAGACTGCACAGCAGATATACCTTTGCTATCTGGGCCAGAAAGTATACTCCTACTATCGCCCGTCAGGATACTTTATTCAGAAAAGAGTTATAAAAAGAGGACCATCATCTAAAAGGCAGCTCCAGCTGGGAAAAGTGACTCATGCCTGTAATCCTAGCTTTCTGGGGGGGCAAGGTGGGTGGATTGCTTGAGCTCAGAAGTTCTAGACCAGCCTTAGCAAGAGTGAGAACCCATCTCTAAAAAAAAAAATAGCCGGGCGTTGTGGTGGGCACCTGTTGCCCCAGCTATTTGGGAGGCTGAGGCAATTGAGCTGTGATATCACAGCACTCTACTAAGGGCGACAAAGTGAGACTGTGTCTAAAAAATAATCAATCAATCACTCAACCAATAAAAACCAAAAAAATAATAAATAAAAGACATCTCCTTTCTAGCCTGAGTTTTGAAGAGTACTGTTTTAAAGGTGTCTATAAGTCTTCAAGTACCTCTTTGTAATTTTCAACTCACCTCTACCTGGAGATTATATACCCATTCTCTGAGGACTAAAAGCCATATAGTCTTCATTCTGTTTTTGGGCTGTGATCACAAATGGGGCTAGAATTTTATTAGTCTGAGTTTGACCACCTTCTAGCTTAGTAATTTAGCTACACTGAAATTGAACCAGCACCAAGCTCAGTAAGCTCCTAATCAATATACTGGAGGCTCCTTTCAGGAAAGAACTGGACTTTTGGCTCCCTATGCCCGATGCTTAGCATCCTGCCTGGCATGCAGTAATATTCAGTGAAATAGAAAGCAGTCCCTACCTCCTGAAGACAGGTTCAGTCAACAACAGTAAAGGGTCTAAGGTTTTACTCTATTTACAAAGTAACAAGTTAGCTTGTCACAATTTAATGGATGCTGTTAGAAGACAAGAGACTCCTGGGTCTGAGACAAAAGTAATTTATTGGTCATGCCTACATTTAACATAACACTTGCCTTCTCTCTCATCCCTGATGCAATCTTAAAGTTAGAAATCCCACTTAGAAAGAGGTCATCACCAGGTGATGAGCAAGACTCAGCAACACGTAGTAACAATAGTAACACACTATTTTTTTTTTTTTTTTTTGAGACAGAGTCTCAAGCTGTCATCCCGGGTAGAGTGCTGTGGCATAAAAGCTCACAGCAACCTCAAACTCTTGGGCTTAAGCGATTCTCTTGCTTCAGCCTCCCAAGTAGCTGGGATAACAGGCACCCACCACATCGCCCGGCTATTTTTTGGTTGTAGTTGTCATTGTTGTTTGGCAGGCCTGGCCTGGATCTGAACCCACCAGCTCCTGCGTATGTGGCTGGTGCCCTGGCACTGAACCAGTGTCCACATTTTTTGAGCCAGTTCTCTAAGTCCCAGTTCCCACAAGGTAATGTGAATAGGGTCACTTAACAGAGAACCCTGAGCTTAGGGAATCTGAATCTTTTTTTCCTGGATTTTCATGGTTTTATTTAACACAAATAAAGCATGCACATGAGTTGTATCAAAGAACAAAATTTCAACAAAGTAAGATCTTTCAAAGATCTGATTGGTTTTTATCAGCAATTCATAAACCAGGCAACATCCAGTCTACAAAATAGAAAGGTACTCTGACCAGCTGAACAGAGTAGTGAGTTTAGAAGGCAGAAAAAAGTAGAGGGAAGTGGAAAGAAGAAACAAATAGCAGATTGGGTGTTTCAAGGTTACTTTCCTTTTAGCGACATAAGTGAAATCTTGCTGGTTTACTGGGATTTGGCTATTGCCTCTCTCCTGACTTCTCAGAAGCATTTCTTAAAAGTGTCGTTCCAGTGCAACTGTAGCACGAGTGATTCCATTTTGATCCTACTGTGTTTTAACATTTGTCTATTAATTTTCTTTGCGGCTCAGCCTGGCATTGGGATTGGTGATCCATGGCCAGCTGAGCTGCTCTTTCCTCCACAGCTTTGCAGTTCACGGTGAAAACATTGTGTGCAGTCTCGACACAGTAAGGTTTACTGCACATCAGCAGTACTTACAGCTCCTTGATATTGCAGACTAGAAACTTCCAGAAGCCACTGGGCGGTGTGTGCTTTGTCTTCTTCTTGCTCTCATAACTAAAGTCGTGCATCAAGATCTGACATTTAAGGTTTGTCTAAACACTGTTGTCAATGTCTCTGGGTCAAAGTCAATCTGCACACAGACCTTGTTTTCTGGCTGTCCCGCCTAGCTATCCTTTCCTACCTCTGTGGAGTTTTAAGTTTCACTAAGAAATCACCAGGGCAAAGAAAACAAAAATTAAAATTAAAAAAAAACAAAACAATAAATCAATTTCCATTGGAAAAAAAAAATCCCAAACAATTAAAATCTTCTGAAACTCTCTGAATATTTTACTAGAAATACTAGGTGGCCATAAAGTTTTTGCACAATTTAAAATAGTGTGCAATTAAAATTGCACATGTCAGGGAACTAAAAGTGGACCTACTGTTTGATCCTGCAATTCCTCTACTAGGTATATACCCAGATGATCAAAAATTATTTTACAAAAAAGACATTTGCACTAGAACATTTCTTAAAGCCCAATTCATAATAGCCAAGACATGGAAACAGCCCAAGTGCCCATCAACCCATGAATGGATTAACAAATTGTGGTATATGTACACCATGGAATAGTATGCAGCCATAAAAAAAGAAGGAGACTTTACATCTTTTATGTTTACCTGGATGGAGTTGGAACATATTCTTCTTAGTTAAGTATCTCAAGGATGGAAAAAAAGTATCCAATGTACTCAATACTACTATGAAATCAATATATAACCACCTACACACTCATACGAATGGCAAAACATAACTATAGTCCAGAAAGTAGAAGGGAAGAGGAGAGAGAAGGGAGGGGAGGGGTATATGGGAGAAGGGAGGGCATTTGGGGGGACCTCACCTGATGTGCATGATGCAATGGTACATTTCAAAACCATTAAGAAATGAGTATAATTGTGATGGATGTGTTACTTAGTTCAATGTAAGTATTTCACATTGTATATCGAAGCAGTACCCTGAACCCCATAAATGCATCAATGTACAAAGTTATGATTTAATAAAAAACAATTTAAAAAAATAAATAAAATTGCACATGAACTTTATGGCCACCCTGTATATATTTCTAACTAAAGGATGCACAGGACAATGCTTAGTCTGAATGTTCACAATGAATTCATCAGTTATGTGAAGGGTCATTTAGAATTATGCAACTAGATCTTTCAAGTAAAAAAAAATCCTATTCACTATCCTAAATTGAACTTCCCATAGTAAACATTTGACCTGGTAGGATAATTATGTTATTAAAAAGAAATTAAGATTGTTTTGTCTCAAGTGCTTAGCACAATGTATTCCCAGGATACATTTTTCTCTCTACTTGGTGGCAATCTAAACTGGAAGTACAGGTTGTGCCACCTCTCTGACAGTGGAAAGTTGATGACAGGAGGCAGAAAGGCCTGTCACGGCTGATTTCATGTTACCGCCTGTTAACAGGCCCAGTCCAACTACCCTCGCAGTGGTTCAAAGAATTAAAAAAGGAATCCCTGAGGGTAAGCAGCAAGAATATTTCTTGCATGAAAGGATTGGGAAAATAAAGAAAGTTTCTTTAAAAATAAAGAAAGTTTCTTTAAAAACTGCTTGATGGGCGGCACTTGTGGCTCATCGAGTAGGGCGCCGGCTCCATACACCCAAAGTGGGGGGTTCAAACCCAGCCTCACTGCAAAACAGAAAAATAGCCGGGCGTTGTGGCAGGCGCCTGTAGTCCCAGCTACTCAAGAGGCTGAGACAAGAGAATTGCCTAAGCCCAGGAGTTGGAGGTTGCTGTGAGCTGTGTGATGCCGCGGCACTCTACTGAGGGCGATAAAGTGAGACTGTCTCTTAAAAAAAAAAACTGCTTGATGGCTCAGATTTAAATACTATATGCTATAGGATAAAAACGTATTTTCATTCACCCTCTTATCAATTTCTTGTTGCTTGCTCTCTCGCCTTGTCTACAAGTAAACCTAGAAAAAACTGTGAGCTTAAAAAATCAGTCAGCCTGGGTTCAAATACCAACAGGGTGTCATGGCCAGGTTATTTAACTTTCAGAGATTCATTTTCCTTATCTGTAAAAGGGGAATATAATGGCACTCAAATAATTTTTTATGTGGATTAAATGAGATTATAAAATTTGGAGCAGTGACTGATGAATGGCCCATAGCAAAGAACTATTATGTCACTTTATTGCTGTTAAAATAAGATTAAAACCCTTTACGATCCAGGCGGCACCTATGGCTCAGTGAGTAGGGCGCCTGCCCCATATACCGAGGGTGGAGGGTTCAAACCTGGCCCCAGCAAAACTGCAACAAAAAAATAGCTGGGCGTTATGGTGGGCACCTGTGGTCCAGCTACTCTGGAGGCTGAGGCAGGAGAATTGCCTAAACCCAAGAGCCGGAGGTTGCTGTGAGCTGTGCGGCCATGGCACGAAACCAAGGGATATAAAGTGAGACTCTGTCCAAAAAAAAAAAAAAAAAAAAAAAAAAAACGCTTTATGCTCCTGTGTTAGACCTTGTCTGACATAGGGATTTTCTTGTTCTGCTGTTCTGCTCCAATGTCAGAAGATGTTTGGAATATTTTATTGTTGTTGTGTTTCTGCCTGTGTGATTCAGAAAGTGGATATGTGTTTTCTCACATTCCCTGTTAGGTGAGACAATAACAGAAAGTCTCATTGGTCCTGATTTGCCATTTATATCTCAAATAGTGATTCACTTGGCACAAGTTTTGCAAACACATACAAGTGGTTCAGGCTATCACTTCTACACTGACAGGTTCTACATAAGCCCTCAACTTGGTCTGGAATTGCATAAAATGAAAATATATGTAACAGTAACAATTATGGCTTCTAAGAAGGATTTTCCAAGTGATCTGAAAAAGACAATACTTCAGGAATATAAATTATGTGCCTGTCAATGTGATATGAAAATGACATATCCTCTCCTTCCCTAACAAGAAGTTAGTGACAATGCCGAGTACATTCTTTGGCCTTCAAACACAGTTGATCATGGATTATAGGAAAAAACAGCCTGTTCAATTTGAAACACTGACAGCTATTTTAGAATACATGAAGTTTACGGGAGGAGTAGGACAGAGCTGATCAGTACTGTGGATCACTTAAGCGATTCTCTTGCTTCAGCTTCCCTAGTAGCTGGGACTACAGGCACCTGCCACAACACCTGGCTATTTTTTGGTGGTAGTTGTCATTGTTGCTTGACAGGCCTGGCCTGGGTTTGAACCCACCAGCTCCAGTGTATGTGGCTGGCGCCCTAGCTGCTGAGCTACAGGTGCCAAGCCTTGTCTTTACCTTTGAACTGGGCCAAACCACAATGACCGCAACATCCTGGAAAACAGCTGAATTTCTCCAGTGCTTCAATTCCTGAACAGCAACAACTAATAAACTATGAATTCATGTACTAAGCCAGCCGCCTTTAATGTAGAGATAAGGCAAAAAAGGAAGGTCGAAAGAACTATTTGGGCCAATATCAAACTCTAACCACCCTAAAGGAAGTTGCCAGTAAGTCCCTGGGTGGGGGACCGCCCACAGATAGATGAATTGCTAAGCCAGATGCCTTACAAACTCTGCTTACTTTTCTGTGACAGCAGTTGATGATTGACCAACCTTTACGGCCTGAGTACAAGACAGTAGTCACATACAGCTGTTTCCCAATGGATTCCTGAACATTTAAAAACATTACCATTGTTCCATAAGAGGATCCTTCTCCTGCTCAGGGGAGGACCTCTGCTTTCTGTGGAGCAGAATCTGTTGTCTGTCTCTCTCCAACTTTCTATTGCTAGATGGCTCGCACGTGAATTCTTTCCCTCATGGAGCCAAGAACCCACTTGGCAAGTTCACAGGGTTTTTTTCCCTTCATTGGGGCATCCCCAGCATCACCTCCACCAATGACGGTGCTTTGAAAACAACATGTGTAACTATCCTTAGCTTCCTTTTAAGTCTTGTCTCCTCTCCCTCTCCTTGGAACATAATTTGGCTGCTGGCTGAACCTGTGTCTGCTGAACCGCAATTCCTTAGGCCTCCATAAAGGCCTTGTCTTTCTGCTTTGCAGTCTGGTCTTTCACCTCTTCTTGGTTGACGCCGTGGATCTAGATAGAGCCCACACATGAGGAGCCAAACGTATATGCTGTATTTTATTATAAGTCATAATATCACAATTTGTTAAATAAATTCATTTTGATTTGTCAGGTACAATCGATCCTCAATGGGTTTTTTATTGACTGAATGAAAACTGATGAATAAATAAATGAAGGAATACATGAATATAACTTGCCTTTCCTTAATAAATTAACTTTTTTTTTTTTTTTTTTTTTGAGCCAAGCTCTCAGTTTGTTACCCAGGCTGGAGTATAGTGGCATCACTGTAGCCTTCTCCAACTTCTGGGCTCAAATGACCCTCCTGCTTTGGCCTCCCAAGTGACAGGCACACTATTAAACACCACACCTGGCTAATTTTTTAAACTTTTTGTAAATATGTGGTCTCACTATGTGGCCTAGGCTAGTCTTGAACTCCTGGCCTCAAGCAATCTCCCTGCCTTGGTCTCTAAAAATGATGATATTTTGGCTCGGCGCCTGTGGCTCAACGGGCTAAGGCGCCAGCCATGTACACCTGAGCTGGCGGGTTCGAATCCAACCCAGACCCGCCAAACAACAATGGTGGCTGCAACCTAAAAATGGCCGGGCGTTGTGGCGGGCGCCTGTAGTCCCAGCTACTTGGGAGGCAGAGGCAGGAGACTCGCTTGAGCCCAGGAATTGGAGGTTGCTGTGAGCTGTGATGC